>BGPR01000373.1:0-10199 GCA_013235015.1 Araneus ventricosus
TGATGCTTCCGTTCGGTTACGTATTGCTGTTCAGCTATGGTTTTAAGATATGCTTCAATTTTCTCTTTCATATAGTTTCCTTCAGTTCAGGAATTCTAATTACAAATCTTTAATGCATAAGCTTCAAATTATGGGAATTCATTCAAAATTCGTATTTTAAGCATTAAATTATTACAAGTGACTTTTCTTCCGAGTGTTTCATTCGGAATAAAAATGCCGAACCTTTGAAAATCACATGAAAAATAAAATAAAAGCAGAAAAATACATCCTGAATTTTTTTTTGTGTGTGATATGAAAATACTGAGCTTTTTTTCTGAAACTTGGTCTAGTCGCCTGAAAAATCTGAAAATTGCATTTTTTATTCAAGAGCTGCTGAAAAATAAATACCTAAGCTGAAATTCTTCGGTCACAATGATCACACTTAGAAAACAATGCAAGGACATTTCTGCATACAGATCACGAAATTCCTTTGTTTCATATAAACATATAGTTTCAATAATCTTTATTTCGCCGAACAACTATATCATTTTTTTGAATTTTCAGAGAGGGAGAAGTAACTGAATTTTTCGCAAACATTAGCAGATAAATGCTGAATATTTTAACATCTGAATACGAACGCAGCAGGAACGTATGTTTCCTAACAGAACAAGAAAAAATTCAGAAATATTAAATTAATTTGCTAAAAAATCAGTTATTTCCTCTTTTTGTTCAAATGCGACAAATAATTGTTACTTGTTAAGCGACGATTTTTTGGATTTTATATGTAATGTTGATTAAGAAATTAAAACTTGCCTTGATAGCTGTTAGTGTTCTGCCCTTGGAAAATACAGGGTGGCCCAGAGGGTAATGTTTGAAAAAAAACAATCAATAAGATGGCATAGCACCAATGAGCATATGGAAACCAAACTTAGTGCATATCAGGCGGTGGGTTTGAAAGTGTGTTGTTCAGTTGCGATTGTATCACAGCAGTGAATAAATATTCCAAAGAGAGGTAATTCGAAGAGTTTATTGTGCTCCGGTGCCAATGATAAGGCAGTGCAACTGGCAAGGAAGGAGGAGTTTCACAACAAGAACTGGTCGGACAAAAGGATTGCAGTCCATACGATTGAAAACGAAGCCTGCTCACGGGTGATGGATGGATTCCAGAACCGCCTCACTGCTGTTCCTCTTTTAAGAAGGCGGTCACTTCGAACTCCTTTATCAATAATTGCCTACAAAGTAATTTCAATGTATATCATTAAAATATATTCATCACTTTCATTTTTTTAAAATTCCGATTCATTTCAAACATGCCCTTTAGTACCTGTATTGTTAATAAAATGGAAAGTTTCGTCCAGATTCATTTCCTTTGCCACTCTCGCAGCTTTCCTTTCATGAAGTCCTTTCTCCACCTGGGGCACTCCGAGTGCATGGGCCCCTTGAAGCCGCCGGAAATGTAAGCGGGATCTCACTCCCAAAGTGGGTGCAATAATGGTGGTGTTGTTCTTCTATGCCCATCTTCGAACGACCGGTCATACCTATATAAAGGAGGGGTGCATTTGCCGATTTATTGATGGCAATCATGCGTCAGCCACAGTAACCGTCACGAGAAAAACCCTAGACACCAGACATGCCAGTGGCGGTCGTTATATAAACAGGATATTCCACTGCATTTTTGGAGTGAAGGAAAGAACTGTTTCATTTTAGCTTAAATAGAAGACAACGAAATCTCATTTATCTTTGTATGGTTCAGAAAGCAGGTGCCTCACCTAAAGGAAGTGAGCTTAAGTTTGCCAAATGTTGTAGTTGATTTTTATATCCATCTCTCCTTTCTTCGACTCGTATATTTGAGGCAACCCTGCTCAGGGTTTTTCTCCTGGAGATAGGACAGTACTTCGATTCGGCGGCCGGTTTTGGAAATACCTCGAATGCTAAGGCTTAGCGATGTACCTATTTATGATTTCATCAGGCGCTCAAATGAATGATGCATTGAAACATAAAAAACAGCAATAATTAAAAATCTTAACTAATGATCTCTTTTGGTTTTTTATACCCAACCAACAGAAATTCTCTTTAATATTTAAAATTTTAGTCGAGATTCTTTACAAAGAAATTTACAATGGGTTGGAAAGAAAAAGTTATGTCAAGATTTTTACAATGGAGTTGCAGACATCCTTGATAATACAAGTAGATTCTAAACTAGATGAGCCCATTTTTGGGATTTCTTTTCCATTTTTGCTATTTCATATATATAACGATATCATACACAGAGACATCAAAATTCAAATTTACTATAAAACTATCATATTCCCTATCATCATCAGGCTTATAATTTATTGTGTTTTGCGATATGAAGAAAAGAATTGTGTTATTTTAAAAATCTTCTATGCATTTTTTAAGCACCTTTATAAAGCAAAAGAAAACGGTTAAACTAACTGGAATTCGTACGTTTACAAATGAAAGGCGCACAATTTCTGATGAATTAACAGTCTACTTCCTGATTGTACTTATGTCACAAAATCAAAACGTACCAACTAAAACAAATCAGATCATGTTCAAAATTCTCTCCTCCCATGCTTGTGTAGTGGTGGGCACTGTAGAGCTTACAGGATAATCTCCGTATCGGTAGTCTCCGTAGTCCAAGTCTTGAGCTTTTCGGATTTCTCTGGCTGAGACAATGAGGATAGCATCGCATAACAGGATGATGATCATCGAGTATGCAAACAATTTTTCATCTGCAGGAAAGAAAAATAATATTGTTACAAACCTTTAATTTCGCTTCCCAGCAATATTAGTCTTATGTTTGGAAAGAATGTTTTACAGGGGTTCTTACTAGATATCAGGGGAGTCAAGCACTATGGCCCCTGACCTTGGCGACAAACTTTGCGGCCATTTGGGGATAAATTTGGCGACGTTGTCGACAAAATGAAGGTTCTCGAATATACTTGAATTTTGGCCCTATCTCTACTAGGAATGGAGTTATGGGGTGACTTCAAGAGATTTCCATGTGACGTCACATCCTTTCGGGAAAAGTACAAATATCCGAAGGAGTTTGTGTTTAAACGTCTTTGGAAAGTGTTTGAACGTCTTTGAGTCTCTTTGTAGTTTTGCAAGCAGTTAATTATCAGGAGAGGTCAAGCCTATGCTCCCTGACCTTGGAGACAAACTTTGCGGTCATTTGGCGATAAATTTGGTGAGTCGACAAAATGAAGGTTCTCGAATATGCTTGAAGTTTGATCCTATCTCTACTAGGAACGGAGTTATGGAGTGACTTAAAGAGATTTCCATGTGATATCACATGCTGTCGGGAAAAGTACAAATATCCGAAGGTGTTTGTGTTTAAACGGCTTTGGAAAGTGTTTGAACGTCTTTGAATCTCTTTGGAGTTTTGTAAGCAGTGCGAGCTAGTAAGCTGATAGAAGCCGTGTAGTATAGTGCTGTTACTCTTATTATTAGTGATTTGCTGTCTATTTGTGTAGCTAATTTGTAAAAGAGCTCTTTTTCTTGTTTCCTGTGCTTCGTGTTTTCTGAAATTTTTATTCGTAATTAAAGCGTCGTTCTCCATTATCCTGTTTGTTAGACTGTTTTCACCGTAATCCACTGAACGATTACCGTAACAATATATTTTTTAAAACGCGCTTTTATTAGTGTACTATAATGCAGAAACTATTTTTATCAAAAATATGGAGAGCAAAGAAAAAATGGTGACGGCGGCGTTAGGTTCGATTTAAATACTCGAAGTAAATTGGAATTTTAATCACTTTCATCTGTTTTTTAAAATTTTTAATAAATATTTAAGAATTTTATTTCTTCTCATATTCATCCTGCTTTCAATTCTTTATTGTATTATTCTCAACACCTCACGCTTTCACGGATTTTTCTTTGACTGCCAGATTATTTACTAAAAATATTATTTTCTGTACTTTAGAACACAAGTGAAAGCTTAAATTTTATAAACTTCATTTTTAATATTTTCTGCTCTTTAGTTTTTAATATATTTCATAATCATTACAATAATATTTCTCGGTGCCTCTCTTATTGAATTACAAGTAATTAAGCGGATAATTAATAATAAAATTCAGAAAATATAAAAGCATTACGTTGTCATTCGGAATTCACGATTAGACAGAATTTCAGAACTCTAGTATGCCTGTAAGTGAGTGAAACCTTGATAAAAAAAACTCCATCTTCCGAAAAATGAAACAAACCAAGTTATACAAAAGCGAGTAATAACCTTTATATTAGGTTGAATTTATTTTTTAAAGTATATTTTCCATTACACCTTATGCCCGTTATTGAAGGTTATACATATATTTCTGTATTATTTTGCTCCAACTATTCATTTGATTTATTAGATTTAAATCCCATATCGAATTACTAGAAACCTATAGACGAGCTTTCTGTTTTATTTATTTCGGATTCACCGACCGTTTTCCGGTAACCCTCCCATTTAAGCAATCTTCAAAATGCATTAAGCTCCAAGTTGGAATCAGTTCTTTCATCATATCCAATTAGTTATTTTAGCTGAAATCTGTGTCCTTTGAGTTCGTTTAATTCTTTTTATTTAAAAAGGCTTATCTGAATCGTTTGGTTCAAGATTTAGCCGCCAAAACAAGCCCTAGAAGTCGCCAAAAACGATAACGAACAATTATGGCAGCCTTTCCGCAAAATGAATCTCTTATTTTAAGTAAATATTGAGAGCTAAAGCAATGGAAACATCAAATTCAATATTTTTAAAACATCTTTAAACCATAACATTGAAAAACTCTACTTTAAACCTTAACTAAAATCTTTAAACAGAGTGTTGAAAGTTTGATTCCCATTGACAAAGTATTACACTGGAAGTCGGCTAGCGAAAAGTCTATATTACCCCAAATAAACAAAACAGAAAACGCGTCCATTGAGTCAATTCATATTCATGTGATACTTATAAAATATATGTGTCATACATTTTTTACTTATGAAAACGCAAAGTATATCGGAAAACATATGTCACCCTTCTTCACTAGAACGAATGTTACAACGATGGTTGCACAGATCTAGAGCAAAAACTCTTTCCATTACCATTAATAAAAACTTTCCTTTCATCAGAAGTCTGGGTTTAAACATCATATTTCTAACTATGTGACATCGCCCTCTGTAGTTGTCAATGAAAAATATCCAACACAGCGGTTAGAAACCGTTTTATCGAGTTCAAAAATAGCAATTCATGTGACGTCATTAAATTCGACTGAAATGCATCTGATATCTAGTATGTCAATAGATTGCTCATTTTGCGCTGAATGTTACACTGCTTCCGCGCCTGCCATCTAGCAACCTACGCAAAACTATGGCATTTATTACGAACTCGCATTTTGCACAAATTTTTGAGTAAAAATGATATATGTATAACATCATGGTTTTGGTGAAATGTAAAAAATCAATTCCAAAGAAGACAGCAGTCGTTGAAGAACGTTGAACAGTTTCTTTATTTAATTTATAAGTTTCAGATTATTTGGGGATAATTTAGAGTAATATCAAGCCATACTTAAAAGTATTAAGTAGCCACCGGCAACGGGTTAAAGCAAGGAAGGGTTACGCCGAAGCAGTGGCGTGTCTGGTATGAAGGTTACATGTTTTGAAAAAGAGAGAGACGGTTGCCGTCAAATCTATTTATACTGCTGAGGAACGGGAATTTTTCCGAAAGTCTCGTGACTCGACGTGAAAGTGAAAGTGCGCTTATTATGATGGAAGTAGAAGCAATTAAAAAGGAAGTATCGTTAAAAATAATTGCAGAAAGTTAAAAATTTAATTCATTGCATAAGTAATGATTTAAAAGTTTCCTGTTTAAAAATTAACTTTTAATCCATAAAATTTTCTAAACTCTAGTATAAAGGTAACTGCCACTTTAATTGGATGAAGTTTGGATTCGACTGGTTGTAGAATTCGGGATTTTCCCCTTTTCGAACGCTTCCTTTCCGCGTAATTTTCATTCATGGCCATGGAGTGAAATTTACCTTTAAAGATATAATTATAACCTTTAATTTAATATAATCTTCATAATGGATAAATATAAACTGAAATAAAGCATGATTGAATCAACGACTGCCTGTTTATCAAAAATGTTTGCTCTACACTTCACCTAACGAAGTATCATTATACATATTCGGTTGTTGGCAATCCTAACACAAAAGAATAAGCTGATTGTCATATTAAAACGTTTTTTCGAGTTTCCATGTAACAATCCAGAATTTTTGAAAACACTGTAAGTATTCCTTCAACGAGCTCCACAGTAGAGAAAAATATATTAATTGCTTTCTCTTCTATTTTCCAGGTGCAGTCCAGATATGAATGTGGACACTGGTGGTCAAACGACCGAATGTAGTTGGTAGCGGATTTTGAAAGTGTGCGAGGAAATTCTGGGATTGTTCCAAACTTTTTCCAAACCATTACTCTGATTGGACGTCGATACCTTAGATTGATTCTGGGAGAAACACTGTTGACAAGAATTTTTATGGCGTCAAACCGGGGAATACACTTGGAATAAAATAGATAAGAATCTATAAGAATTATTCACTACAAGGCGAATTATGAAAGTAGTCATGTAATTTACGTATACAAATTAGATAATTAATATATCTACAATAATATTTCGACTGGTTTTCAATAAACGTTTTCTTAAATATTTTCCCGCCTCTATCATCAGCGGTCAGTGGCGGATCTAGGGGTGGTGCTATGGGGCTGCAGAGAGAGCTAACCCAGAATTCTTGATTTTATTTAAAATCACTACAACTGTTTGTTCTTAATTTCCCTTTATTTAAAAAAAATAACACAAACATGACAGCATTGCTTTTTGGATTGACAGGCTCGAAAATTTTCTTACTTTTCTAGTCGTTCCACTTGTACTTATAGCGTTGACACGGCCGAAAACATTTTTTGGCAAGTTATTTTATTGTATTTTTTATTAAATTATCGAAAGTATTATAGTGTTATTTATGATTCTTATTGTCAGGTGAGTACAGTCTGTAAAATTAAAGTGGTTTGGTTTGCATAAGCCATGAGGTTTGACACTCGTCACGACGATACAAAATTTTAATTTATTTTATTATTGGCATGAGTCAGTCCCTTGAACCAAAATATGAAAGAATGCTTTGTGGCTTCGTGATTTTTCAAACACAGAGAATGTCAAGAGACCGTTGAAATTTAAGTAATATTAAAAAATATTACGTGTAATTATATATTACATGATATAATTATGTCATGTTAGTATGCCTAGATTGCGAAAATTATTATCTATAATAATAATTGGAATACAATAAATAACAAATCGGGATTCAAAATTTAAAACAGACTAGTAAAGTTCATTCGAACCTGGCGATTGAATTATGAAAGTGTAAGTAACAATCTAAAGAAAACAACTTCGCAATACTTTGTTGAGCCAGTTGCAGAGTGAAGTAACTTTTGAAGTCGAGGATGAAAAAAGGATGTACTACATTATGCATTCAAAGTAATGGAGTACACTTTACATTAGACTAACCCTAATAATGCTAACGATCACGAATATTCCATGTTACAATAAAATCTTATTAAATAATTGAAAAAGTTTAAGGACTAACTACCGCATCCCCAAAAAATGATTTAGAATTCTCATTTAAGAACTAGTATTGCATTAACAGGAAAAGAATTCTTAACGAAACAAGTAACAAAACAAGATGCTGCACAATCAGTGGCAAATCCAGGAGGTTGCTATGGGGCTGCAGCCCCCCCCCCTCCCACGCCCCGAGCTAAACCAAAATAATTGTTTTTTTTTTTCAAATCACTATACCTGTTTGTTTTTAATGTCTTTCATTTAAAAAAATAAAACGTGGAAACATTGCTTTCTGGCTTCACGGACTCTGAAAATTTTCCCACTTTTGTAGTCATTCCACTCGTATTTGTAGCGTTAACGCGGTTGAAACATTTTTTTTGGCTAGTTATTTCATTGTGTTTTTATTAAATTGCCGAAAGTAATGTAGTGTCCTTTGTGATTCTTATTGTCAGGTGAGTACAGTTAAAGTGTTTTGACTTACATAAGCCACGAGGTCACGACTATACAAAATTTTTGTGACCTCGGACCACCCACCCCCAGACCAAAATCCTAGATTTGCCACTGTGCGCAGTGGATTTCAAATTCGAAATGGCGACGCGCACATAAAGCATATCGCGTAAGCATAAATTTTCGCTATTGCTGACTTCAAAAAAAGAAGCAATAAAACCCAGATTACCTCAAATATATTCGATGCCCCTTAAAAATGAAAAATATACGTTTCCTAAATTATTCTATGTAAAACTCTAAAATTCGTTCTGGTGGGTTTATATAGGGATAAGAACGGCATGCTGTTTGATGACACACTTACTTTGAAATATTTAGAGAGCACGATAGAGCAGATTTTATGCATTGATATTTAATTTCTGATTCGACTGACTGCGCGTGATTTTCAATATCGGGCTGAAAATTATATTTGAAACGATATGAATAATGTTTTATTCTTAAACTTTAATCATACGACATGGAAGAAAGTATCTGATATAGGCTTAGCTAATATATGAGCGAAATAGAGAAAAATGAGTTTTTTTAATGAAAATAACTGATCAAAACAGGCATGTTATAATTTAAAGTGTCGTGTTAACAAAAACATATTCCTTCTTTTCGCCATTTTTTTCTCCGGAGAAAGGGTACAGGAAGTGGATCCCTCCCCCTCTATGTTTCTAGGAATTCGCGGGGGTGATTGACCCTCTTAGCGTCGTCCGTTAAAAACTTGGAGAACTTTCTCGAAGGCTGAAGTCCCAGCTGCTGTTCGTGACCAATGGTCATTCTGTTTGGGGGCTTCGCGAAGATATTTTTTGGGGTTGCTAGAGAGATTTGGGGTGGGCGAGTAGAGTCAGGATGTTGAAAAAAAGGTGTGTGTGAATGGGATTTTCGACCGGGGGCCCTCGGGCTTCCCACGGCCTGCGCGGAGTGAAGAGACGCCGTAAGTTTAAAATTCTATCGCTAAAATCGCTAAAAATGTGGAGCGGAGGAGAATAAGTCTCGATAGGCTGTTTGACAGTGACATTTGGCGCGTATGATATGCAAAGAAGCAATATCAGCGACATTCCGTGCAGCGATCAATTAATTAGTTAATTGCGCAGATCTGAGTCTCTAAATAGAGTTTGCCCTGAAACTGAAAGAATATTATGTGTCAAATCATAATTTTGACCGGAAATGGTGAGAAACCGATAAAATTAGTCTGCGATAAACCGTAATTCAGTCCATGTGAAAAGAATGATTTCTCATAAATAAATCTTTTGAATGTTATATTTACATTTGCTAAGGCTATATTGGGTAATAAGGAATATGTTTTACTTGGAACTGAATGTGGGTTTAATTTATATGTATATGGTGATATTAGACTCCTTTTGTATTTTCTGTTTGTGCTACTTGATTGAATTAGTGAGAAGGGGCAGTGAAATGCTTCTTGTTTGCAGAAAAAATTATTTATTTTGTTTGTAATTAGATATGAGATCCCTGCGCATTATGGTCTTCAGATTTGAATATATAATCAAAAATATCTTTTAGTGTACTGTCATGTTTCTTTTTCGCCTCTCTTCAAAATTGTCTTTTCTTTAAATAAATGTTCATTTCTAAAAGTAAAAGGTTTGTCTGAGTGATTTATCTCATGTCGGCTTGGAACTCACGTCTGGTTTTATTTGGCTTATTGAAGAAACACAACGCTCTAGTTTAAAATTATTATAATTATTATTTATTTGACTTTGGGATAAGTCAGGCATTCTCAAGATCTAAAAACTAAATTAAGATAATTAAAGCTTCTATACGACAAAAGTTAGAATGGAATAAATAAAAAATGTCTATGCGGAGGCCGCAAAAGGTAATAAACCAATGGGAGTATTCTCTCCTGGACTTTCAAGTGCACTTTCAAAATATAGAACAATTTGTGTTTATCTTCGTGATGTAGTGATGAAAATCGAGTATGCATTTTGGACAATTTTCATTGACCGTGTGAGTTAAGAATATGATACACATATACAATTTTGATGACATGACCACATTCTAAATCTCGTTTTACATATCTTGTTTGTTCATATCTAAGTTCATATTAATTAATAGTCATATTAAGTTCATATTAAGTAATATTCATATTAATTAATAATCATATTAAGTTCATATTAAGTAATATTCATATTAATTAATAGTCATATTA
>BGPR01000373.1:10404-72351 GCA_013235015.1 Araneus ventricosus
TTCATATAAAGTAATATTCATATTAAAATCATATAAAGAAATATTTATATTAAGTTCATATAAAGTAATATTCATATTAAGTAATATTTACATTAAGTTTATATTAAGTAATATTCGTGTTAAGTTCATATTAATATTCATATTTAGTTCGTATTAAGTGATATTCATACTAAGTTCATATAAATTAATATATAAATATTGGGTTGAATAATACTTCATGAGAGTTTTATTTCAAATTTAAAAATGCACGCAGAAATAAAACACGTCGGCAAAATATTTTTTATTACTTGGAAGAAAATTTAATGCTCTATAAGAAAGTGTATTCCGAATTTTTTAATTTTATTGATTTTTGTGTATTTTCTGTTCATTTAAATGGAATGTGAAGTGAATAAAATTGAGCATTTTCGGCACCATTTTCATCCTGCATTTCATAGAGGCGTAAGAACGCCTTTGTGCTCTATAGAAGAAAAGGAACAATACCTCAAAATATTGCCGGCGTTGGTTTTCGCGATTCAGGGGGAAAAAATCGGTTGAACAACTCCGTCAAACAACCAAAGGACTTATTTTTTTAAAAAATGAAAATTTAAAATAAATTTGTAAAACGCTCATGAATTATTACTTTATACAATTCATGTGATGATACTATATACCAAATTTCATCCACTTTGCTAGTTGTGTTGTTGGTCTATCATGTTCAGATACACGCGAACGAAGAGACAAACACACTCACACGCTGTAGGCGGGTTCCACCCAAAATTTGAGGAATATCTAAAATTTTGATGTAAAGACCAAATAACAAATTTCATTCGCCTAGCTCGTTCCGTTGTTGAATAATTTTGTTTTTAGATAGAAAGACGTAATTCCAAAAGTGCTTTTGGAATTAAATGTATGCTTTTACCAGTGTTATCAAAATTACAATTAAATGTCTCGCGTTTATCAAAATGAATAAAATATATTAATGGTGCCAAACTCGCCATTGACTCGTCAAGCCATTAGAACGGCCACTCTCTCAAAAAGTTATAAAAAATAAAAATTATTACATATCCCTCGTTTTTTATGACTTCAAAGAACCTTCATGCCGAATTCGAACAACGCGTTTGGTAGTGTTCTACTTAAAATTCAAATTTGCAGGCAGACGAAAAGCTGACCAGTTTAGTTGAAGCAGAGATCTCGGGGGTGTTCTTCCTGTAAATTTCGTGATGTATAAATCTTTATACACAGAATTCATCGGCTGATGCAATCAATTGTCTGAGGCAAGACAAATGAATCAAGCCTAAAACATTATCATACTACCATGCTTTGGCCTAAAGGTTCCAATATCGTTAAATTTTTCTAATCCTAAATTTCGAATTTGAACCCTTAAAAATACTGCGATTAATTGGAATCATTTATTAAAGGAAGAAAACGTGCATTTTTATAACATCACTTCAGAGATTCGGTTATAAAACTTATATTAACATTAATTAATAACCAACAGAAACAACGCTTGAAGTTAAAAATATATCTACTTAAATCCTATAATTTAGGCCACACGACATTTCAATCTGGAAAACAAACCCAAGTATTTCACTAATTTTGTTTCAATTAAGAAGAACGATAAGCGTTATTGAAGTTCACAATAAGAGACACAAAATTAATTTGTTCCACAGTTAATGTTATAAAGTGTGTGGAACTTCACATTAAACGGTATTTGTAATGGAAGAAGAGAGTCAAACTAAATCACGAGGGTACTAAATGTCAAAAGAGCACGGAAATTGAAATGAATGGAAAAGTTTTTATTCTGAACAACACAAACTCTTGCCAAGATTTGGAGAGAAAAATAAATGCGTCATATTATTTGTTTTGAAACCCGTAAACCAACTTTGGGGTAAAATATTGTGGTGTATTCCATCTAGATGAATGAATTATTTATCTATTTTACAGTAACTTCAAATTTCTGAAGGAACAAAGATATGCAATTGAAAACTCAATTTTATTTCTGGCTTCAAAGAAAAGACTGCAATAAGTTGTTATATGCTCTCCATATAGGCGATTAATTAAATTAGTTCTCCATATCTAAATAGTTCTAATATCTATTTAGTCATATTAATGGCTAATTAGAAAGCCAACTAATTCACTAGTTGACAGTTTTATTTAAATTTTATTGTTGTATTTGCATATCATTTATTATTATTATTTATATTTCAGTATGTTATGTATTTTTCTAATGCTTGATATTCTTTTATGTTTTTGTATGGTATCTTTGCTATGAGTCGTTTTTTTGTGTTTTGCTTATCTACTTTTTCTGTTGTTTTTATTATCTCTTTGAGCTTTTTGTATGTTTTTTTTATTATTTTTGTTCTGTGCCAGTTTTCTTTATGTCCTTTTTTTGTTTTAAGTCTGTACTCTTTATTCGCATTGGTATTTTTCTTATTTCATACCCATCTTTTTTTTGTTTCATATGCATTTGTAATTTATTCTGCTTCATGCTGCAAAATTATGAGGTCCATTCCCATGTTGCTTCCAAACGGGAAGTTAATATAATTAAATTAAATTAAACCAGTCCATGCTCGTTCAACTGATCAGGAATCTGAATCATTCTAGGCGCGCAGGGGTATGGAGTGATGTTCTGGTCTGTGAATATGATTACTCATGAATTCAGCACGCTAGGTGGACGAGAATAAGCATTGATTTTTCAACAGAATAGTAGATCTGTATCAAACTTTGCACCTGATTCGTAAAATGGTTGACTGTCTGTCACGTTGTACTTATATTTGTGTGCATGAAAACGCGATATCTCAAAATCGCCACAATCGATATAAGAAAATGGTATATGGACTTGAGTCAAGTTGTCGAGTCAAACTTTTAACACATTCAGACAACAATATAAGGTCCCAGACTGGTTTCTTTTCAATATGTGACAAAATCTAAACATAAAACACGCCGTATTAGGGCTGCTTTAGATGTGGCCGTGTACGACGAATGCAAGTCAAGAGTCGTTTCAGCACCTCGCAGTACACAGTCTTTAAGCTCACTGTGTCATCTCCACACACCTGCTTCAACATTGCATGACTTTCTTCTGCTGATTTACCCAATTTGTACAAGAATTTCTAATTGATTCCCTTCTCCATGACACGCCACAAAACCACCGCACAGACAACAGTCGATAATTAATTTATCAAGATTCACAGGCTCACGAAACCACACACCACTGTTAACTGAATATTACGGAACACGACGAAAGTGCCACTGATAATCGGGTTGTTCCCATTTTAGATTTGAGGGGTGATCCACCCTACTTATTGGCCACAACTTGCATTTACTATAATGCTCTAATTCAGACATTATGACATGTGTTCAAGTTGGACCAAACAAGACCAACAATTTTAAATAAGTACTATTGAAGTGGATAAGACAAAGAATTATGATATTGTGTTCTTATTTAAACTTTCTGGTTGTTTCTAAATATTAGGTTGAAATAAAAACATTAACTTTTTGAAAAAAAATCTAGAGCAACTATTATCCAATATCAACGAATCTTCCTCAAAAATATCATTTCAAAATAGCAATTTTGAGCTATTATTTCACTAACATCTTTATGATATATATCATCAAATATTAAAAATTTGGAATTCCTATATTAACATACCTGTAGTCAAAAAAGAATTTAGAAAACACCCATCAAATTGTTAAAACTTGTTTCCATCGCCAAATAAGTCCTCTCGTGATCGAGGTTAACTCAGCAATTCGGGGAATTCATTCGCAACCTCATCTCGAACATATTCTCCGGGGCTCCATCAAGGCAGGAAACTGCAACCTTGTTGTGTTTTCAGCAAGACTCGTTGAGCAATTGTCGCAAAAAATCGATCTCAATTAAAGTTACAGTTAGTGTTTGTTCTCTTAGTGTTTTGAGGCTACAAGAAACAACATTCGGGAGGCATGATTGATTTGTGACAAATGGATGTTTTAGAATAGACGACACCGTTGAAAACATTGAGAAAGAGACGATTCGATAATATTAAGGATTGATTTGTCCGTTTGGCGATTTGATTGATTTTTTGAAACGAAATGGAATTCTTCCCCTCTTCGCAGTCAGATAAGGAAAGATCTATTTTATATGGAGTAAGAAAAAAATCGTTTGTCATTGAAATTGTAATCATCTTTGTACAAACTTTTAATAGACAGACTTTTTATTAAAGGCATTCATAACAAAGGACTTTAGCTCACTCTGAAGCGACAAGACGTTCCTGTTTTGTTCGTTTGAAGATATAATTAATTTTTAAAATGAAGATGAAATTCTTTTCCTCTCTAAGGTCAAATCAGGAAAGAATTCTGTTTTATGGAGCCCTGTTGTTGGGAAGAGGGGGTCATCTCGAGAATCGAGGATCAGAAGTTGCCTTATAAGTAAGGTCTCCTGGTGGTGTAGTAATAATGGTGCTGGTTGGTTGATGGTCACATTGCTGATGACGGGTCGCACATCCTTGTAACAGACTTGTAACTCCTTGTTGTGAGAGAGTTCCAGATGTTCATTTGTAAGGTTTTCATCCCATGTGCTATTATCCGCGGCGCTACGGTCATTCAGTTTAATCGTATGCTCTTGAGACAGGGCTAACCTACAGCCAGGGGAAAATATCCATTTTCCAGCTATTAAGCGTATTTGAAGTATGGTAACGTTTCTATAAAGGTTTCTGTTGTTCAGAATTCCTGATAGATGCAATTAATATGATAAGAATTTATAAGAAATTTACCCTTTCGAATGTGATCAGACATCCCAATTTTCGACCATACGTCATGGTGTAAAAAAATGCCAGGGTATTATCTCCATTTTGAAAGAAATGTCCAGATGGTTCAGTTTTAGATAAATTCCAGAAAGGGAGACTGCATATTGCAATAGTTCTCATGGATCGACTTCGGAAAAAAATTGTGTGGTTTCTCGATCCATGTTATTTTTGAATAAGATAACTAGAGCAGGTTTGATTGGATTTCAACCAGCGAGGGGGGATATGTTGTAAGGAGTTTGAAAATTCGAACGAAATTGCTGGATCCAAGTTCGTAGATCCAGCTCAAAGGGGGTGAAAGTGGTAAAGGTTGGAAATTATCATTTCTCAAATAACTCTCTCAGTATTGATAATATAAAAAAATTATTCGAATTATAGCTTCATCATAAGAAACAACTTTTGAATTAAAAGTTTTTTAAGGCTGTCATCCTTTAGAAATTAAGGTCCCATGTTTACCGACTGTCGTACACCAATGCAAGTGGCACCTCTTTGGGCAGCTCTTGGCAATTGTATTCCTTTTCACCGTTTCTCAACCCCATACCTACAACTTTTATAAAGTTAGGGGTGGAACTTATCGGAGGGGAGAGATGAAATGTTCTTCTTAAATCTCCCTTGGTATTGTAAACAGAAAGACGATTCAAATTAGGCGTCTCATGATAACGGACAGCTTTTGTATTAAAATTTTTTGCTAGCTATTACCCATTTAAAGTTAAGGCTCAATAAAGCTCTTAGCTCGTCCAAGGTATTTTCATTCTTACAAGATTTGGGAATTTAGTAGTGGCAATCATATAATTACAGCTGACACAAAATATGTACAACAGCAAACTTTTTTAGATCTTCAATACAATCACCCGCGCGGTGTAGAACGTGTTTCCAGCGATGTAGAAGTAGTAGATTACCTGAAAGTATCAGTTCTGTTCATGGTTTGGATGGAACGAACTATTGCTTTAAGGGTCTCTGGAACAGTTCGGTAACAACCAGTGTCCGATTTTTGCTCGCTAGGTCCGGAAGTTCCTATGCCCTATTTAAGCCCTTATGATGATGATTTGATTCCAAAGTACAAGGAACCACTTCTTGCCATTCGCTACCGAACTAATAGTTCGCTCCATCCGAACCTTTAACCCTTTGAACGGCAAAAATATTTCAGCTGAATGCTTTGATAACGGCCTCTCTGTAGCTAAATGGTGAACGCAAATTTTTCGGAGCCGGTTTTCGGGTAATAAACAGAGAGAAACTTTCTACGCCGGAGACGGTTTAAGAGTAATAATCGGAGAACAACTTTCTGCGACTTAGCCGGTTTTAGAATAGTCATCAGAGAGCGACTTTCTACGTTCCAGCCGGTTGAAGGGTTAATATAACCGGTATTGCTCCAGGTATTCTACGACTACCACCATCTCTGGGAACAAGTTCTACACAGCACGGGAGATTGTATTGAAGGACTGAAAAGTTTCAATTTGGTACATAGGTTGCATTGGCTGTAATTATATGGTTGTCACTATTTAATTTCCAATCCTTGAAATTGCTTTGTATAGGGACAATATGCATTTTACTAATGATCTTCGCTTTCTGGCTTGCAGAGAGAAGAACATATTCTTATACGTAAGTTGTACAAAAACAATTAAAATGTTAATTAGTTATAATTAAAAAAATAATAATAATCCTTCCTAAGATTTCACACTCGGAATTTATTACAGTCATATTTTAGTGGGGAATGACATTATATTATATCCATTAAAATCCACATAAATTCTTTCAAAGTTATGAATTTCTGTTTTTGTTCGTCCTCCTCATTAGCGCAAACGGCCAAGTACCAGACGTAATCAGATCAGCCGAGACTGCTCCTGTTTTTGAATTTTTGTCTTGGTTCGAGTCTCTGTTTCATTCTCATAATCTAGAATATCGCAATTTGGATAATGAGGACTGACATTTTATTTTATTCCATAAATATGGAGGATAAATTGAAATTTTAGACTACTTTCACATTGTTTTACCACTTTGAAGTAAAGATTAAGAGCTTCTGATCTGGATAAATAAAAAATGCAGAATCTAAAAACCAAAATTTTCTTATTTCATTCACATAAAACTGTCGTCTATTTCGATGCAAATTTCCGAAGAAAAATATTTACTCAAAATTTATTCTGAACACTGAGCTAATGAAATAATCCTAAGGAATGATGCATGTATTTTCTGTAAGTTTATGATCAATCACGTAAAAAATACGAAACTTTCAAAGTAACAAATGGGGCAATTTACTTAAATTCTTATATAGACGAAAAGAAGAGCGAATGACTAACTCACTACATCGGAGTAAATTTGCAATTCTTCAGGTTTCTTGTACTTTCCCCATTTTCATCGCTAAAAAAGTCGACAACAGATGGCAGCAGTAGTAGCAAAATAAATGCTGGAAAGTTTCTTGCGGTATCTTTTTATTTTTTACTTTCTCGTCTTCGAAGTTCAAAAAAAGAAAAAAACTGTAATCATCATAAAATTCGAATTAGAGATGATGAATTTGCACTTTTTAGACTTTCTTGAGTCTGGAAAAATCATTTTGGATCTATATCTATCTTTGAATATGACAACTTATAAACGGAACACGCAAGACGAATGAAATCTTGTATGTAGCCTTTGCAACAAAATTGTAGATAACTATCGAATTTTGGACAAGAACCGTCTACAAGAAGACTTTCCTTCTATGTGCATATGCCTGTATGTTCGTCCATATGCATATTAATTCAAAAATGCAGATAAGTGAAATTTGACCTACGGTTTTAAGACTGGATTTGATGATCTGTATCAAATTTTACACCAAACTCATCAACGGATTGATGTATCTCTTTGTACGTATGTGAGCACGATGGCTCAAAATGCAACAGTCTAATTGATTGATTTAGTTTAAGTTAGTTATATTACCGTCCTGTTTTGAATCAACAAGAGAGCTATTTTTGGATGGACCTCGTCATTTTAAACCGCGGTCAGATGACGAGGACGACACCTGAGCTGGCACCCCCTCTCCAAGCTTCCGCACCACACCAGCGGGAGGACATTTAGCCCATACGTATGATTTAGCGTGTGATAGGCCTACACTTAACAACGGATATTCTATGGAGATATTATTAAAATAGCGTATTGTAATCGCGATTACTGAAGTGAACAAAATTTCAAACTTTGGCGCATTAGAAAGTGAATGAAAAATCGATTTAAAAATTTTATCTTTACAAACATGAAGAAACTTAACTAAATTAAAAATGTATAAAAATATGATTCATCCCAAATTTGTTTAACCCTCTGACTACTAAAAGTTCTCAAAATCTGAGTACAGTTGTATACGGAGGTTTGCTTACTAATTGATGTGTGGAATGGATTCGTCCGCCCCGTTCCCCCTTTTCCCCTCACTACGGGTGGAGGGAGATAAGAATGGAAGTCCGTTCATCTCTCATCTCTCCCCTAAAAGTCCCTTCAATGACCACTCGTCCAACTGCCTTCTCCCCTATCGGAGCAGCAACCGGCCGAAATCCGCCCCACTAGCATAGAAGCTGCATGCCGGTTATGACCGGCTCAGGAGTCAGAGTGTTAAAATCTGTTATTTTGAGATAAGAGCATTATTAGCTAATCTTGAAATAAAAGCACGTATTGGCATTTTTCAAGAAAGAGTTAACTGCTATAAATTTCCTAAATTAAATTAAGTATTTATTCATTTTATATGCATTTAACCGCTTGAAGTCATAACACGAGTTGACTCGTTCTTAATACCTTAGGTTACAAAATAAGTCGGTCTTAAGCGGTTAATGACATTTAGTGATCATCAGTTTTCACACAGTTTTATTTGTCGAATTTTTGAATTTTCTAATATTATTAGAAGCACTGTAATTATCAATAATAATTTGATCATATTCCAAGTTTTATCTCTCGAGATTGGATATTAATGAATAAAGGATATTCAAACAAGTGCATCATTATTTTATGATAATGTGGATTAATTGGCATTTAAAATGTTTTGCGCCATCATGCTAATTAATAATCCGTTTTCTTTATTTACTTCGTCTTCCTTTACTTACGTAACTGTATAAATTTGCGTTGTTCGGTGAATGTTCGTTACACAAGTAAATATTTTCTTCGTTGTTCTGGAAAAATAATCTTTTCTTAAATTGAGTATTTTTAATAAAAATCAAAATTGAGTATAATGCGAGTTTCATTAGCAGAATATTAATGAGAATATATATGAGTGTTTCAAAAGTATTTCTTAAATATTGATCAAGATTTTAGCGTTTGTTCAAGATAGCTTGCGAAAATCTTAATCTAAAATCAATTTTTACACCATCTTAACATAAAACAAAATTTATTTTCAAAGTTGTGCAAATATTCAGTAATTTTGCAAATTTTTAAAATAACGTTTGCATAATTTTGAATAACACTTTTCTTTGTTATTATGAAATTCAAACCGTTTTAATTGCATTTGCAAATATATATCGTGTTTTTTAATTTCATTGTTAAAACTGAGAAATGAAGAAACTGTTTATATTTCATATTCGTTGGCAATTTCGTAATTTTACTTTCTCATTAAGTTTCAGTGCAGCTATCATGCTGTTAGATTAATTAAATTTCAACTATTTTCGCTTTTGCTTTAAAGTTAAATTCTTGGTGGAGATACAAACCTATAACTAGGTAGATGTTTGAGCACTATGAACGGAATAGGTAACAGATTCCTAAAATAGAATGAGTTAATATTCCGTAACAATTAAGTTACTCCACTCAAGTTAATTTGAACACCTTAGGATATTTAATTGATGTGAGAGGCAATCAATGTTCCTGGCTAGCAAGCTGGTCGCCAATGCATAATTCCATATGTTAGGAACCAAAATTCAGCAATAACCCATGTTAGGCCTCCTAAACGGTGAACAGTAGTGACATGAATATGCAAATGGCATTCTGGGAACTGTTTCTAGAGCAACTGTGCTTGTTTGAAATGTGTGCATGAAAATATCGATTTTCCAATTTTGAGTGGAAAATGATCCTTGATCCTTTGATTTAATAACCTGAAAGTTTCAAAACAATCAGACAAATACTTAAGGAGGTATGAAGTTATTTTGTCTAACACGTTATTACGTGCCACGCCCACTTCCAATGTTTAAATCATGCATATTTCACGTGCAAGTCGCAAAGCCACCTAATTTTTTCCATGAAACCAAAGAAAGATAGTTGTTTCAAACCGGGTATATTCTTTGTATGTTTACAGTTTTACTACTTTCGCTTCTGATTATTTACAAAGCACATTTGAATCATCATCATCATCACTGCTTTAGTTTCTCTTTTTGTTTGAATTTCTCACTGTCAATAAAATTTCATTTAAATGGTTTTAAATTTTTGCTCTGATATGATAGATATTTGATAAATAGTACTGCACATCATTTATTAAATATTTTGACTAAAAAAATTTGAAAAAAGTGAAATTTTTCTAATTTTTTGAATTTTTTTTAATTATCGCTATATATGATGATGCTCATTAATAATTATGGTAACATTATAGTATATTAATAGAATTGATACCTTAGGACTTGCAAATGTCTGGTTATTTCTCTGAAAAAAAAAACTAGCTTCATATAAGTTGCTTTTATTACAATTTCATTGTGTTGAAATCTTTAAAGCTGTTTTTCTCATTTTGCTTTTTTCCAAAATTGTGTTTGCTACAAAGTGCTAAAAATCAATCTCTTTTAATTCTAATTACTTGAACTTTTTTCTATTCACTCACAAATGTGTGGTTAATAGAAATAGTGATTGAATTTGTAAACATTTTGATTAGAATTTTTTTTAATGTACAAAGTGAAAAATTCTGATATTTTCCAAACATTTTCACAAAATTTTGAACAAATTTTTTTTCTGAGAAACCAATGTAGATACCAAAACTCCGATCCCTATTTCTGTTAAGTAGATTGAGAGGTCCCTTTCAAAAATATTTGGGAAAAAAAATATTAAAAATTGTATGAGAAGAAGCATTTTTTAAAATTAAAATTTTTAAATTTGTAACTTTTGAAAATGAAAAATATTTTAGAAATTTAAATTTCTGCATAGTTTACATCTATCTACTACAAAATTAAATAAGTTTGATTAAAATCGTAGAAAAAAATTTTGGGGGTGCCAAGTACATTAACGAAAATTATTTTAACCTTCTACGTTTTTGGCCAGTTTCTTGTCAATAACTATTCCAAGAAAATGATTTATATACCATTTTAACCCTCTGAGTCCTGACGGCCTTAAAATAGGGCTACCGTTGTTTACAGAGGTCTTGTTTACATATTGATTGGCGAAATGGACTCGTCCGCCTGTTCTCCTCACTATGGGTGGTCGAAAACCCACTGGGGGCGCTAATTGACTGATGCAGTCCTGGATGGAGAACCAATTCATAGGTTGTAGATATGTACGCAATAGAGTTTTATTCCCTATTCATAGGGAATACAAATTTAATTAAAAAATCGATTAATTGTTATAATCATCAATTATTATTAAGATCTGAAAATATAAAAATTCTGTTTTGTCGTCGGAAATTCATGATTGTACAAAATTTCAGAACTCTAGTATATCTGGAAGTGGATGAAAAATCAATTGGTTACTTAACAAGTTACGTGACGTATCTCATTTTTTTCGAAATGTTAAAAAGGAAGCAAGTAGTCAATTTTTTGCAACCAATAGCGATAATTTCTTAATTTTTTCATATCTGATAGGAACATGCGGTCTCATGTTCCTATCATAACTGTCGTCTTTGAAAACGTATGTAGGTCTATACATCGGTTCGACAAAACCTATGTTACTGTTTGTGGATGCAGTTTTGATTGAAATTTTGAAAACTGTAGCAAAGAAATGAGTGTCAACGATGCTGTTAGTAAACGGGGCGCTTTTGCCTACATATTCCCGCACAAAAAATGTTTCTTGTGATTCACTCATTCAGCCTTCCGCGTTTTGCCCTTGAATTTTGAATCACCCTGTACAAATGTAGGTTTATTTAAAACAGAACTGAATGAAAATAAACATGTACAACAGAAAATTTCGAGGGTGTTTTTCATAGATAGGACATCTAACCTGCTTCAAGGAAAGTCTTGCTTGAAGGGATTGCAATCAAAATTGATTGAAAACTAATATCAGGAATGGAGTCGGTAAATGCTCACGTGATACACGTCAATTGTGACTTGCCAATTTAATTTTTGAATCTATTGAGCTTCTCATAGGTAGAAAGAAGACTTACCATCACAAGTCAGAGTAAGTCAATGTGGAGTTTTATGTTTGGTGGTATGAGCTTTAACATTTGTCATATGACTATGACGTCACGTGAATTTAGTAACCTGGAGTGCGCAATAGTGCTGCCTGGCTTTCTCAAATGGTTTATACTTCTTCAAAATTCTGTCCCATTCAAATGGTTAATGTGATTTTTTCTTTTAAAATAGAATTATGAAACAATTTTTAACTGTGTAGTATAACTTCGATTAACCGCCACCCTCCAGACCAAAGGCGAACAGATGGATAGTAGAAATTTCTTAATACGTATTCAGAGTAACGTGATTTCACTAGTGTCTTGGGACGAAAATGAAAAAAGGCCATTTTTTTCTAGTAGTGGTATAATAAAATAACTTTGGTATTGATATTAATTTAAGAAAAGAAATTCATTTAGCTTATTCGATGACATTATTTTTTGTTAATTAATTTTATTAATTAATAATTAATTACCAAGTCAAGACACTTCGTTATCGTTTGAGATAAGAAATTGGAACATCCGTGTTTTTGTTTCATCGAAAAATGTGGCGAGGACTTACTACAAACTTAAAAAATGCCTTTAAAAATTGACGAATTTGGTAGGAAGTATATTCCCACAGCTTTATAAAGGGTTAAGGTGAATAATGCATACATATTGTGTTTAATTTCACAAACAGATCAATATAAACTTCACAAACTGAGTAGTAATGTAGAGAAATGACGGATTGGGTATTTTGAGCAGATGACGGATAACGGAAACTTACGGTTAAACGAGTGATGATTAATTGAAGTTTTACTGCACATCATGTCTTTATTAACAGCATTTATTTTCTTCAGAAATTTAAAATAATTGTAAAATAAATAAATTATTTACTCTCTTTGACTCACTTGCAACGAAATTACAATAAAATTTTACTCAACGTATTATTGTCTGCCAGTGCACAAGCCTGGATAATAAAACATTTCAATTTCTCACCAAATCTTGGCAAGTGTTTCTGTAGTTCAAACAAAATCTTCCGATTCTTTTCAATGTCTGCTTTCTTTTGACATTTAGTACCCTCGTGATTTAGCTTTACTCTCTTCTTCCATTACAAACATCGTCTAAAGTGAAATCCCACACACTTTACAAGATTAACTACGGAACAAATTAATTTTGTTCCTCTTCGTGTTGTCTCTTATCGCTCTATTTCAGTAAAACAAAAACAGTGAAATACATTCTTGTGTCTGTCTTCGAGATTTTCGATCGAAAGTGTCGCTTAAATTTTAGGCAAACTTATGTAGTAATTTAGTTAGGTAAAGTTTTAATTCTGTAATATTATTTTTCTCGATTAGTAATATACGTTAAAAGTTTATTTATTGCGTATGAAATATTATGTTTTAAAAATTCTTGCTTGATTAAAATATGAGCCAAATTAATTTTAGCATTTCAAAGTCAGCAAATTCAAAATGGCGAATTAAAATTTTGATAAGCGAACACTTCGATTAATTAATTTATGGATGTATATTTATTCAATGCGTAGGCTAAATGCCACTGCAATTCCTATAGGAGAATGTTTTCCTTTCATTAGTAGGGACAACTAGTTGAACTGGTTAATAACAAAACTGATAATTCTCAAATATAGAAATGTTTTTATATTGTGATTTTCGGTAAGCGCTCTTTTTGCCAGCTTGTAGGGATGGTTTCACATGGTTGAACCCAGCCTATAATCCCTCGCAGACAATAGGTATCAGAAGTGGGAATAAGAAAACACTCCGGCTTCAATGGCTATTTATTTGTTCAGGAAAACTTTAAATTAAACTTGCAGTTATAAACATAGTTAAGCATGGTTAAAATACTTGTAGTAAATACACGATTGACCAAAAACTGATTCATGGATCAAAACAGCATGTGCTTCCACCAACTCCAGTCTAGATGAGTGGGTGAGTGAGTGAGTCCTTTCCCTCTGCTTTGAATGAATCCTCTGACTGCTTATCCCGCGATTTTCGCGAGTTGCAAGCAAGTCTATTT
Organism: Araneus ventricosus; assembly: GCA_013235015.1. NCBI lineage: Eukaryota > Metazoa > Arthropoda > Arachnida > Araneae > Araneidae > Araneus > Araneus ventricosus. The sequence goes on from BGPR01000373.1 coordinate 24,409, forward strand.
TCTACTGAATCCTGCGATCATTATATGTTGAGTTATTAATAAACATTTATTTCTATAATATCGACGACTTCGAAGACTCAACAGAAAGTATTGAAATTATCAAAAAATTCGGCCTGAAAATGTTGAATAACGTATATCTGTCTGTGAACACCAACTCAATAAGCGCATGCCAGAAGAATGAAAATTAGTATGCGGGCTCTACACTCAAACTGCAGATCAGTGATAAATTTAATCAGTTTAATCAGTTCTTTATTTTAAATCTTATGGAGTCTTTAAATCAATTTTTCTGAAATTTCCTATCAGGTGATGCCCTTGGTATGGTATCAAAATTTAATTCAAATTAATCGATTAACCAGTTATTAATTTCTGAAAATCTTAAAATAGTGTATTGTGATCAAGATCACAAAGCTTTGTGAACAAAAGACGTGAATCGTGAATAAACTATCGATCATCAGGAAGTGAGTGAAAAATCAATTACAAAATTCCATTTTTTCAAACATGAAACAAGTGAAGTCAAATTAAGTGTGAAAACAAAATTCATCCAAAACTTGTTTAAGTTATATTATTTTGAGACGAAAGCACTTCTTGGCATTTTTTAAGAAAGAATTAACGGCTTTAAATGTCTAAATAATCTAAGGTTTACATGGATCTCTTTAGATCCCTCAGATAATGTTATTTATCTCGATTTGCTCAATTCTTTAATATTATTAAAAGTAATGTAATTAAGATAATTAATAATTAAATATTCCATGTTTTAACTCTCACGATTGAATATTAGTGAATAAAGGATATTTAAATATATTTTAGGGCGTCATTATTTTAATGATAATGAGGATTAATTAGCATTTAAAATGTTTTACGCTATCATGCTATTAAATAATAATTCGATTTCTTTATTTTGTTCAGCCACCAATACTTATGTAACCGTATAAATCTGCGTGGTTTGATCGTTTTTCGGTACACAAGTGAATACTTTCTCTGTTGTTCGCAAAAACTAATCTGTGCTTAAAGTAAGTATTTTTAATACCAGTCAAAATTCAGTTTAATGCGAGTTTTACTAACAGAATGTTGAAGAGAAAATATACAGAGTGTTTCAAAAATATTACTTGATTATTTAGCAAGATTTTGACTCTTGAGCGCGATGAGTTCCAAAAATATTATTGTCCAAAATTAACCTTAACCTCATCTTTAAATTAAAATAATTTTCTTTTCAAAGATAACAGTATACTAATCACTCAATTTTTTCTTAATTTTGCCGAATATTTAAAATAATTTATGCATAATTTTCAATGATAATTTTTGTTTTTGTCATGAATTTCAAACCCCTTTCGCTTCTTATTCAAATATTTTATCGTGCATGTTTATTTCATTGTTAAAACTGAGAAGCGAAGATTACTGTTGATACTGTTTTTTTCATTTTCGTTGGCGATTTTATAATGAATTTTTACTTTTTCGTGTAGTTTCAATGTAGCTAGCATGTTGTTGGATAAATTTAATTTAAATCATTTTCACTTTTACTCTAAAGTTCAATTCTTTGTTGAGATTAAAAACCTGTTACTAAATAGATGTATGAGCACGATGAACATAAAAATATAAGGATCCTAAAATATTACAAGTTAAATGTCTATTACAATAATAATTTATTATTATTCTCCAATTAATCAGAACTACGTTTAAGGTTTAATTGATATGAAAGACTATCAGTACTCCTAGTGAGCAAGCTGGTCGCCAAGACGTTTAGTTATGAATAATTTTATATCTTAGGAACCAAACTACAGCACTAACCAATATGTTTTAGCAATTTGCAGTTTCGTTAAGAGAAATACAAGCAAAGTTTTTCTCATATTTTAATGTAATATAGAAATACATGTTTTAAGACAGATTCGCAGAGTAGGACTTCATTTTAGACAATGAGTCTGATCTTTCAAGAAATTGAGCTATTTTACAGGTCTCACAGTCTTTATCGCGGTTTGAATTACAGGGTTCAATATCAAAAGTACTTATTTGTAATAAATAATCAACATTAAAACATTTTTAAATAACACGTTTTACTACAAAAGTAGAAAGTAATGTTTTATCACTATGGAAGTCAAACATAAAATCGTAAAAGCGTCAGGTGCTGATAGATGAAGTATTTTATTATTTTAATTTAATACCATTTATAATATATTGCAATTTTTAATTTTATAGAGAGAAAGGTTGTCGAATTTAGACCACCCGAACATTTTTTTTTATGTGCAGTGATAGAGAAGTAATTTTAATGAAAAGCAATGTAGAATTTTTTTTGTAGTTTATTTATTTTCAGAACAATGTAATTAACATTTTATAAAATTCACTTTTCATGTACGTATAGAGCTTCCTTTCCTTTCTTCCTATTCTTCCTTTGTTTCCTGTCTTATGACACATAACTGCGTAACCTTAATTTTTGTTCTTTTTTGAACCAATATTTCATGTCTTGAAGGGGAGTTGGAACCCTAAGTCCGTTAACTCTAACCCTGTTACTTCGATGTGCCTTTCCTTAAAATCTGTTATAGATTCATGTTTGAAATTTTCTATGCAAGTAAAGTACATCTTTCTCTTTGATTAAATGATTTTTAAAAAATTCAAAAATTTATTTTTTACAAATTTTCTGGTGTCAAAATAGGGTAAAATTTGAATATGTTTAATTAAATATTTTGTAAATTTATAAAAAATTAAAAATTAACCAAAAACTCATTTCAGTATAATGAGAAAGATGCACTTTACTTCTATAAAAAAATCTCAGACATGTATCTCAAACAGATTTTGAGTAAAGGTACATCGAAATAACAGGGTTAGGGTTAACGGACTTAGGGATCCAACTGCCCTTAAAGCCCTATTACCATATGCTTTAGCTTTGGATTCTTCCCATTCCAATTTATGAGGACTACTAGTTTTTATAACTTCTCTCTGGACTAATTCTCTAGTTCAAGAAAATAGTCCCATATAATTTATATATTCTAATTTTGGCAGCTATTTCTGATACAATCTGAGTAACTTTTGGACAACAACAATAAGAATTCGTTTAATCTTATCTTTAAACTATTTTAATAAAATTATTATAGCAAAATGTAGTCAAACTCTGATGATATAATAGTATATTTTGCTATTTACTTTAAATGAAAATTAGCAGCGCAAGGCCTTTTTGTCATTTGCTAAAATATTTAATTTTTTGATATATAAATCTAAGCACTTGCTCTCTAACTGAAACCACGTAGCTCTTTCTCTGAAATAAGATTTCATACACCGCATTTACATCGTTACAATATAATTTGCTTATTTTAATGTACCATCGTTAAAAGATAATTTGCTATGTTACAAGATAGTTTGCCTATTTTAATTTGCCATCATTACTATATAATTTGCTTATATTTAATAGCATTTAAGTACTGATACTGGTGCAATATGGACGCTGGTGCAAATTTGGCGACTCTCCCCTAAATGAATTTTCTTTGTTATGATATTCATTGGGCTTACCTTTTCTATAGCATTGTTTTCAGCGACTCATGCGCTTACGATTTCTGACAATTGTAATTTAGAAAAAAATAATCATTTTCACTTTCGTGCACTCATAAAATCATATTTTAAAATAATTAAATTTATTATTTTCTATTTTTTAGTCTTTTATATATTTCGTACTCAATTATCTTAAATGTAATAGAATATTAATTTTATTAAATACAGAGTTTTTCAACATAAAATGGTGCCAATCATATGCAATAAAAATTTAATTAAAAATAATCCATTAACTAATAATTAAGGTCTGAAACCATAAAAATTTGTTTTGGCTTCGGAAATTCACTGTTCAAAATTCCAAATTCTAGTATATCTGGAAGTGAATGAAAAATAATTTCGTCCCTTAACAAGCAATTTTAACAATCTAAAATTTTGAAATTTCAAACAGGAAGTATATACTTGATTTTTACCAACGGATAATGAGTATTTTTGAATTTTTTCACATATGTTCGGAATTTTAACATCAAATGGTGCCATTCGTACGGAATCAAAATTCAATTAAAAGTAATCCATTAATTGATAATTAAGGTCAGAAACTATAAAAACTTTGTTTTGTCGTCGGAAATTTACTGTTCAAAATTTCGAACTCTAGTATATATGGAAGTGAATGAAAAATAATTTGGTCGCTTAACAAGCAATTCCAACTATTTAAATTTTTTGAAATTTCAAGGAGGAAGAAAATACCGAATGCTTCCCAACCAGTAATGAATATTTTTGAATTTTTTCACATATGGTTGAAACATGCGCTCATATGTTTGTATCAGATATTCATTATAACCGATTAACCGATTTGTAGTCAGAAATTTGCAATTGTACGAAATTTCAGAACTCTACTACAACCGGAAGTGAGTAAAAAACCTTTACAAAATTCCATTTTTACAAGCATGGAACAAATAAAATTAAATAAAAACATATAAAAAAGAGAATTGTCATCTTTAAAAATAGGATAATAAATGAAAGCAAAATAAATGTTTCTTTAATATTAATTATAAAAAATTCCGTTTTAAGAGAGGAGTTTTTATTTTTTTATTTGTCCACGCCAGGCACAGCCTTCCCAGAGGGTGTAAGGCACTGACCCGGACGACGGGGAGTACAAAATAACAACAAAACATGAAGAAAAACATTGCATCAAATTAAAACACATCACAATAAAACTGAATTAAACTGCATACAAAAAAGCAACAACAAAAGCAAAACTTCTGAACAACTAAACAGAATCAAATAGTATAACAGGAAGCAAAAGGAAAGTAAAAATTTAAGCAAAAAGTTAGGAAATTAATCACATTACAGCATGTGTGACGATTCAATAGAAACATTTTTTAAATTCTTTTTACAAGTAAAAATTTAACAAAAAATATCCAATGTTAAAGAAACAATGACAATCATTTTTGGCAATGTTTCATCAGTCAGAAAACTCACTGCATATGCAACCGGAAATCTTAAAAATTTCCTAAAAAAAATTTCTAAAATCTTCTTTCGGTTTCACAAGTCCAAATTTCAAAATTTTAAATACCTTATTGAAAGGGTATCGAGATCAAAACTGATATGGGAAATAGTCCTTGTAAAACAACTTTGTGAGAACCACTAATACAGGGTAAAAGTTAAGATTTCTTTTCCGTTTTCGTAGATGAAGAAGCTGTTCTTTCACACTTTGGTTGCCACGATGTTATGCTTTACTTTCATCTGCGGAACTCCATTGACAGCAAACCGCGACGACGATAAGGCATTGCAAGCCAGAGCTATATATCTTTCGCCCATGAACGCAGCGGGAAAAAAACGATTGCCGACAAAGATTGACGCCAAGGACTTTTTTGCATACGGAAAGTGATTAAATTTCCGTAAAGTATTCTGACAAAGGAGAATAATTCTCATGTATTAAGACAAATAAAAACGTCATTTCGAATGTTTTCCAATTTGTGTTTCATTTGTTCAAACATTCATCGTTTATTTTATGATAATAGTATGTTGTTTCATCGACGAATTTGGTAACGTGTGACAACGACTGTTAAGACGTCACCCAAACCTGTCAATCTCAAAAGTGTATATGGGTCCAAGAAAGCAAGGTCTAAATTTTCGTATAAAGTCATTACGGAAACGTTAATTGTTACATTTTCCGCGAAATTAATATATACATTATTGTACATTGATGTCTGATTAGATGTCACCCAATCCTGTCAATCTCAAAAGTGTATATGGGTCCAAGAGAACAAGGTGTAATTTCTCCCAAAATGTCATTATGAAAATCTGTAATACGATCTGCAAAAACAAATATACCTCTTATTGTACATTGACGTCTGATAAGATTTCACCCAAGTTTGTTCATCTCAAAAGTATACATCGGCCAAGAAAGCAAGGTCTAAATTTTGACAAAAATCATTATGGAATCACGAATGTATTTCTTTTTTTTATGAATGTATAGATCTTATTTCTTTTATTCAAACATTCATCGTTTATTTAATGATAATAGTATGATTCTTTGCCGACAATCATACTGCGTGATAAGATGTCATCCAAGAATGTCAAACTCAAGAGTATACATAGGCTAAATAAACAAGGTCCACATTTTCCCAAAAAAATCATTAGAGAAAAGTAACTTGTTGTAGGATCTTCACAAAAAATATCTAGTAACCTATAATGATGTCTGATAAGAAGGCAACCAATTTTGTTAAAATGAGTTACAAGGGGCAGATAAACTAGGTCAAAATGTTCACGAAAATATCTGGTACGTGTCATAGTGCATGATAAGATGTCGCCCAAGCCAGTCAAACTCAAATGTATACATGGGCTAGAAAAACGAGGTCTAAATTTTCGCAAAAAAAGTAAAGGAAAAAAAATACGATATCCAGAAATAGCCCTCGTGGTGCTTCAAAAATGGTATTTAAATATAACTAATTGCTTGGCATGCTACATGGAAGGTCTAGTTCTCAGGAATTACAATCAAAACTGATCTATTATGAATGTCACCAATGATTGTCGATTATTGCTCTCATGAAAAACGTCGCGTATGTCTTGCTAATTTTATTTTGGAATCCGTTGCGCTTCCTTGGAGAAGAAAAAAGGACGCTAAGCTACATCTCAGTAAGAAAATGGAATGTGCAGTTGGGTGTTAAATGGCGTGCGCGTTTACGTCTGCCAGGTGATGGTTACTTCAAGTCATGCTATGTTGCGCAATAGCACTGTTTGGCTGTTTTCAACCAGATGTTTTGAGAGAGTCAGAGATGGCCAGACCAAAGGCCAGTGTCACTCAAAAAGTAACGACATATTTCTTCTAAAATGGCAATCAGAACCAATTTTTAATTTAATTTTATTTCTTTATTAGAATAATTAACTTTCTTCATAAATTTAAAATCTTTATAGAATAGATAAATAATTTATTTATCTTTTGTTTCAGTTATAAATGAAATGCAGTAGCATTTTGAACAACATATTTTGGTCTGCCACTGTAAAAGCATAGATAATAAAACATTTCATTGACCAAGCGAACAACGCTTTCTATTGTTTATCATCTTATTATTCAGGGACAACTGTGAGAATTTTAAAAACTCACGATTCCAGTTGTGAGAAACATAGTAGTAATAGTAGTAGAGACCTACAACGACCCAGCCTACCCTAAAGGGTGTAAGGCCTTTATAAATCAGTGGGAAAACGTGTTTTGAAGAAAAGAAAGTCGTTGAAATTCTCAGAGTGGAGGAAGTCTGGTACTTATCAGTAACTCGAGAGATCCTCTCCAAGAACCTCGCAATCTATAGTTTGTAGAGCAAACTCCATCATAGTTGCACTCCTGGACAGAGTCGTACTATGCTCTAGATTCAGTGGTCGGCAAATCGCGGATCGCGAGCCGCGTGCGGCTCTTTAGCTACTTGAATGCGGCTCTACCACGAATCGATTTTGACTACGTGAGGATTTACCACTGTATGCTGAAACAGTAAAAGATAGAACAGTCAAAATGTCTTCGAACATTGTTTATTCTTCTAAAATTAATCATTCTCTATTGAATGTCATTCAACATTCAATTGATGTTGACGAATCTTGAGACATAAATGAAACAGCGCAAGTTACACGTTTTGTTAATTTATTTCGTCTAGAGGTCCTAAAAGAGATCTTTTGGGATTAGTGCCACTAAGACGTTAAACATGTGGCGAGGATATTTGCATATACTTTCATTGAATGCATTGAGAAAGTTTATTTTCAAGTCGATAAAATTGTTTCAGTTTCAACAGATGCGGCGAAAAGTATGACCGTAGCGAGTCTTGTTTCTATTTTGAAGAAAACAAATTAATCAAGAGATATACTTGCTTATCATTGCATCATTAATCAAAAAGCGCGGTGTATGCAGAAATTCCAGAAGAAATTTGCTATGTTAAACAACTGATAATCAAAATTGCCAACACAATTGTAGCTCTTTTTCATCGCCAATTTAAGGAATTTTTAGATAAAATGGAGAGTGAATACGCAATTCTTCTCAGTGGCGTAGCTAAAGGAAGGCGGTGAGGACGATCCGGAACGGGCGGCGCTTCGAAAGGCTTCACTTTCCAGAAATTAAAAACGACTCTATGCAAACCTCATTTATCAAAATTTTCCAACGTTATGTAAGGTCATTGTTCACATTAAATTCTCGTTTCGTCATGTTTTTATTTTCATGCAAAATTTTTTTTTCTCAATATTTGAGATTATCATTATAGCAGATTTTATTTAATGGTAGTAGATATTTTAAACCGACTCCTAAAAGCATGGTTCTTGAAAAGAAATTTGACTAATCTTAATCGTTGCACTGCTGATCTTTGGCTCTTTTGACTAATGAGTTTGCCGACCACTGCTCTAGATCAAAACACCATTCAAAAACATACCATCGTACAAAATCAAACACACATCGACACAAAAAATTAGCACTCACCAAAACACAAAACACGCACACATAAATGAAAACGGAAACGAAACATAATAAGTAGGGAGCGCGTAGATTTTAAAAATTCCGATCACAATGCTAAGTGACCAGAAGAGCCGAAGAAAGCGGATTTCGGCATTGCTTTACCGAGAAGGTATCCCACCATGGTGTGTGTCAATGTCAAGTCCAACACATCAGCTGGAGCTGAGATGGAGGACCCTTAGCATGACCAGCATAACTGACTCTCCTGCCAAGAGCGAGTTGAACATCCTCATTTGTTTCCTAAAGGCAGAAGGGAATATCGCAGCAGAAATTCATCGCGGACTGAGCCCCGTTTAAGACGCATATTTTATGAGCGATGGTGTTGAGCTAAAATGCTGTAAGAAATTTCCAGATAGTTTCTTGTTCAGCGACTTGAGCAAATGGTTTAAGAGAGTGATAGAGGTGCCTTCCACCTTTTCCGATAGCTGAAGACAGATCTTGGAGGACAGAGCTTCCACATCAACGAAGACCTTCAAAGTTCCATGGAGACATCTCAATAAGCTGGTGATAGCTTTCTACGAAAAGGGTATTGAAAAACTCATCCATAGGTATGACAAATCTCTGAATGTTCATGGTAGCTATCTCGGAAAGTAATTTTGATTGTACTTGACTCCTGATAATAAAACAATTTTGTCTTTCTACATTTGTCTTTATTTTATGCTACATTGGAATTAGAAAAAAATACCCCTCCTAGTAAGAAACATGCACAAATATACATTTAGTACCCTCGTGATTTAGTTTCACTCTCTTCTTCCATTACAAAAAAACCGTCTAATGTGAAATTATTTATTTATTTAGAAGATAAATGACGCAACAATTAATTTTGTTTCTCTCCTTGTGTACTTCAATAGCACTTACCTTTTGTGTTAAGTAAAACAGCAGAAGTAATGTACTAAATTCGTGTCTTTGTCTTCGTTATCAATATAAAGTGCCGTTAAGACTGTAGGTAAATTTAAGCGGTTATAATTTTAATTTCTCAGTCTCATTTTTCTTGATTAGTAATTTACGTTAATGATGCTTTATGTTGATGCTTTTAAAATTTTTTATTAACCTTTTCGAACCGACTTTTCAATGATTAGAATTTAAATTTGAAATGTAGTTGAATTTAATGTTTACGAACTAAAAGAAGTACGTTATGAGTTTAAAGTTTTCAACTTTTCCCGTTTCTTGGAAATCTTCTGGGACAATACGTCCTAATCGTATAGTCCAGTGATGCGCAAACCGTGGGTCGTGACTCCTCTGGGGGACGACTTTTGTCGGCAACTAAATTAAAATAAATATATTTTACAATAAAAAAAATCTAAGGCTTTTCTTTTAAAGACGTGGTCGCGAAAAACTTTTACGCAAAGTGAGTTGGTCGGAAATGAAAATAGTTTGCTCACCACTGGTATAGTCGGCTGGGAATATACCAATAAAACATCTGTAAAACTCTCTTTTCTGCCATAGGATTAGCAAGACTTGGAAACAACTTCACAGTTCTGCAACAATTATTTGTAGTAATTTGAACACTGATGGGATACGTTGCCCCACTGTTAAGCACGATTGGGACAATATATCCCACAAAACCAATTTATTCAAAATTTCTTCAATCTGATATAAAAGGTTAAATTATTACTTAATAAGAACAATAAAAACTATTTTACACTAAGTAGGGTATAAATACAGTTGTACTTGTTCTAAATTTAAAAAAAAATAGACCATTTGAAACTTGAGTAATGAGCGTGCTTAAAAATATGTCCGCCATTTGCAATCTGAGAGAGTTTCCAAGCTCTTTAATCATTATTTTATTCCCTAATTCCTTGAGAACACTGAAAATGTAAAAACCCATTTAAAAGTGGGATTTTTTTTAATCAATAGGGAATGAATGCCTATTAGGGCCGAGAGGGTTAAGCGAAAGTTAAAATTCTGCTTTGAAGTAATTATCCAAAGAATTATTTTATCTTAACTTTAACATTGCCGAGCTAAATATTTGTTTTCAGTTTCATTGCAACAATAAAAAGCAAGCATTATTATAAATCGTTTTTAAAATTAATTTGGAAAATTCATTAAAATTAAAGAAAATATTACACGGAAACAAAAATGATATATTTGAAAAATTAAATTTTTGAATTTCAAAATGTGCAAAAAGGATTTTTGGGTAATAATATGTTCCAAAGTAATTGAGAAAAACATTAAAATTTCGATTAATTTTTAATTAATTAAAATATAATTAAAATTTTTATAACATTTTGAGTATCTACTACCCAAGCAGCAACTACGTGCCAAATTTGGTAGCTCTATATTCAACGGAACTTTGTGCATAACAGTTTTCGTACCACGAAATTTTCAGATAGTTTGCCCATATTAAAATATTTTTATTTTAAAAATCTATGAACCTGAGCTTTTTCTTAAAATAAAATATTGATCTGAAACACCTAAAACGAAAAAAAATCTTATATCCAGAACGCTAAAAGGAAGAGAACGACTGCTTTAAATCAAAGCACGCAGGATCATCCCAATCTAGAAGTAAGTTAAATGTCTATTTACACCACAAACAGTTATGAGACGGAAGGAAATATGTGCATAACCCCCAGTGTGCAAACGCAGTGGCCAGAAAACAACAGTAATAGTGGGAAGAAAATAAAAAAAACGGCCGTCCCGATTCCAGGTTGGAGGCTAATCGAGCGAGAAAATCAACTACCGACCGGTAAAATAAGTTTTCCTTGCGCAGGGGCAGGAAACGGTGGCGCCCTAGGTAAATTCCGCCTCGGCGATCACGTGTCCCGGAGACACACGAGTGCCCCGACACGTGGACGGGCAGAGGGGGATTCAAAGGAGGTGGCGCCCCGGCAAAAACGGCACGTAATGCGATTTCAACACATCCGGATGATCTCGGAAATCCTGGAAGGGCTTATCTGCACTGACACTTCATTTTTTGAAAAAGGATTGTCATACAGTGAAACTTCGATTAACCGTCAGTTTCTGTTATTCGTCATCGTCTAAATCGCGTCTAATGCAGTGTTTCTCAACCTTTTAGTATTTGCGACCCAATGTTCAATCATAATTTTCATCGCCCCCCCCCCCCTTCTCATACAATAACAATGTATACAATAATAATATACAGGGTGTCCGGGAATTGTTGGACACTTTTCAAAAATTGATAAAATAATAATAATGTTTCAACTGCGATTGTTTTAAATGAGATCGCATTTAGAAAGTTATTTTTTACAGATAGGTAACACGCCGCTTCGGTGCTGCAAGTGGCCGTCAATTACTGGAAATCAAAAATTTCTTTGGAGCCATTATCTGCGAAAATATTAAAAATGGAAGAAGAATAAAAGCATGTATTTGTAGGGAATTTCACGCTCTTTAATTTGTTAATTCACATGCAGTGTAAAAACTGAAGAGTTTTCAAGATATTCAGGAAAAATTAAACAAAGAAACCAGAAAACGCGGCTAAACCATAAACCGGTGACTGACATTCAACTTTCTAATTAGATGACCCCTTATCTGCTATCTCTCAACTAAAGTAAAGAAGGAGTCATCTAATTAGACAGTTGAGTGTCAGTCACCGGTGACAGATTTCCATTCGCAATGGCTACAGATCAGCAGAAGCCGATGAGCGTTTTCTGGTTTCCATTGTTTAGTTTTTCTTGAATATCTCGAAAACTATTCAATTTTCAAATTATTTATTAATTAATTATTATTATTTTTTAATTATTTTTCTTCTAGATTTAATGATTTCATAGATAATGGCTCGCAAAACTGGGAGATGTCCAATAATTTACTATCACCTAGACCATCGTAACGGCGCGTTACCTATTTGAAAAAATTTTTAATGCCTCTCATTAAAACAACTCATAGTTGTACAAAAATTAGTTTTTTTATTTATTTTTGAAATGGGTCCAATAATTTATGACCTCTCTGTATAATTGTAAAATCTCAATAAGAAGTGTAATATTGTTACTTTGTATCAAAATGTCGCATGCCAAATTTGCAAAAAATATCTCATTCATGCAAAATATTTGCATAGATCAACTACGTCTGCTCTCAAGTTGTTGTGTGTAGTCAGCTGATAGAACTTAAGTTTACATATAGAGAACAAAGTGCTAGAAGTCGCGAGCGGTTCCAACTGTTACATCAAATTGTGGAAGGGTTTTACAAACGAAATTTTGATATAGAATTGAAGATATGATAGAGCCTCGAGAATGCGAACGAATTGAGGCTGACCTCCGTTCGGATTCCGGGAAATTTGGATTATCCAGGATAATCGGTAAAATACTCTTTATACACAAAATGCAGTACATTATTGAGTTTGGATGATATGAAAAGAGTACGGAATTCGCATCGTCAATCGCTCAGTTCCTTACGTCATCAGAAAATAACCTATTTTTTTCTACTAATTAAGGTGCTGTAATGATTCTTAAATACCAATTCAAATGTTTCTTTTAAGTTAGAAATAAGCATTAGCTTTTTTTCTAATTCCTAATTGTTATTTTCTTTCATTTTTTTAATAAAATTTTTCAAAAATTTAAAAAAGATGTTCGGATTCCCGAAGTTCTACTGTAATATGAATTAAAATTTTTAATTTTGAGGCTTGCTTGTGGGTTGGTGTTTTTGGCATTCTGCTTGCCAAAACTTCAACAATCTAATTTTTATCAAAACTTAATGAAAAAATTTTCAATTATAGATTCTGTTTTATGTTTAAAGTGAGAAATAAATTCATTGTAACAAAGATGTTTGTTGTTCTTTTATTAGTTCTAATGCTCATTTATCTTCCTTTTCGAATATACTCCTATTTCAAACCAGAGACGCTACAAAAAATGACAATCGCTTGTCATTTCAACAATTAAAAAAATTTTTCGATAATAATAATTAGAATAAAGCGATTACTTCTTAAAATGAACTGTATGATTTGCGAAAAATAAAGAGATTTTTCGCTCTATATCTCTTAGAAAATAATTTTTCAATTTCTGTCATGAACAAATGGTGCGAGTGAGTTTTACTCAGTTTTAAACAATCTTGAATTCGTTTTATTGTTGCTTATTGTAGGATTTCTTGAGGCAAATAGATTTTAAGTTGCTACATAACTATTATGGGGACGAATTTTACCATAGAAGAAGGCATGAAATCAATTACAGTGAGATTTGTCGGGAGTGTTCTATCCTGGACATTATATTTCCACAATATTATTACGAATATTGTCCTGTGTGTGTACGGTGAAAACAGTCCAGCAAGAAGAGTAACGGAGAATGACACTTTATTCTCGAATATTCCGGAAAACACGACGCGCAGGTAACAGGAGAAATAGCACTTGCACAGATTAACAACACAAACAGACAGCAATTCACTAATAAGAACAGCAACAGCACTTTCAATACCGATCTGTGTCTAAGAGCTTACCAGCTCGCACAGCGGATAAAACTCCAAAGAGAGATTCCAAAGACTTTCGCACTCCAAAGGAGATACCAGTAGATCAACATGTTCAAAGCACGGCCTATTTATAGTCTCCCCGGCAGGCCTTGACGATACGTGGAATCATCTGGATAAATCCGAACCTCGGCCCCTAATAGAGATATCAAAAAAATTCCAGTACTTTTGAGATCTCACATTTCGTCTCCAAAATCGCCAAATATGTCTCCAAATGGTCGCCAAGATCAGGGGTCGATGGTACCGGCATTTCCATACATACCCCTGTAGAACTCTCTTCCCAATCATAAGACTATTATTGCTCGGAAACGACTTTCCATGCTCGTAACACTATGCTACGCTTCGTGACAAACTTCGACATACATCGAAGAGAATCTAGTTTGTAATTTTGAACACTAGATCTTCATCTTGACCTTTTTGGTTCAAAATTTATTAAAAACCAAAGATTTTGATACAGAAGCTAAATAATGAAGCAATACTTCTCGCAAATAATGTATTTTCGATACAAAACTCGACGTTTTTAATTAGTGAAAAATTATTGTTTATATTTTAAACTCATGACACATACAAGTTACTAAAGCACATGTCAAACATGAAATGCAGGGTTGTTATATTTAAATTTCGCCTATTGACGAGGCCCTAGATCCGGTTTTATGACTCCAAACGAAACAAAATATCACTAGTATGTCGTGTAAGTGATGCGCACTGTGAAAAACGGGAAAAAGTAGATGGAAAAAAGGGGGAGGAGAAAAAAATAGTTAAATTTTCGCCTATAGGTTATTAATAATAAGTTATGAAACAACAAAAACAAAAATTAAAAATTACATAAATACTAGAAAATACAAAAAGATTAAATAGTGAAATCTATTTGTGCAATCGCGCAAAAGCTGCGACGTGAAAAAAGCAATACATCAATACAAACATGAAACGAAAAGACAGCAAACAGAAGACAAAAAAATTCTAAAATATCATGACAAGCACTCGTCAGGAGGAGAAGCCCGCCCATGATTTTAATTAGTGTTTTTTCTGCTAAACGACATATGAAAAATCGTAAAAATTAGTCGCTATCCCCCCCAAAAAACAAAAGTGAAAAATGGAAAATTTCTTTTTTTGAAGATATGTTCAAAGAAGTCGATTTAAAAAAAATTGTAAGCAAATAATCCGAATATATAAGACCTAGATTAAAATATAAAATGAAACACAGAAATATTCACAAAAATATAAAAGAGAAAAAAACTAAAAGGCTTACCACCGTTGGAATCCGCACAAGAGCTACTATAAGTTCAACAAGGAAATGTGGGAGAAAGGTGAAAAATGTAGTAAAATAAGTTTTTGTCGTTGAGATCAAAGGAAGAAAAAAGGCCTTGTCGGTAACACCAAATTCAATATTTGAGATAATGTCACACAAAATTCTCTGGAATACCATTTTTTTAATAATTGATCAAACAAAAGCTTTGACTGTCTCGATTTTGTATTTACATTTGAACAAATAGATTTAATACGAGAGCATTGAGTGATAATTGTGTTTCTGTGAATTTTAACAGAAATAGTAGAAGACCAATAGGAAAGTCGGTTGACATTAAAATTAAAATCCTTTCTTTTACCATATATATCGACACAATTGTTATTAACTTTTTGTTTAATCCCCATATCTAAAAAATCCGCTTTAAGCCGATTATTGTTTGTTTGTTTAAGAAGCAAGTCTGAAGGATAAATATTTTGCCACGTATTATTAAAAGTTCCATGATTAAAAACAATAAGATCATCCACATATCTAAAAGTCTGAGTATGTATAAGTAATTTTTTTTTCAAAATAGTGAATTAAATGTTAACTGTAGTAGAAGAAAATGAAGAACCTTGTGGAATGCTATGAGCTTGGAGAAAAAACTTTCCCCTTGGTAAATAAAATTATTAAATATGCAAAAATTGCATAATTTATCCCAGTACTCAAATGAAATATTGAGAATATTTTTATAATCATAAAAGTAGGAATTAAGCACCTTTCGAAGAGTAACTAAAGGAATGCTTCTAAGAAGATTTTTGAAGTCAAAAGTCTCAATAGAAGAAATACTGTTTCTATTATTATGAATGAAGTCAATAACCGGTTGATTATTGTTAATGATCCAAGTGAAACCTTATGAACAGATGACATTAATAATAAGCTATAGACGAAACCTATAACTTATAGATCAATAGGAAATTTATTTTTGCCTATTCAGATAATGGCACTGCGCCGTAATCTAAAGCAACTTTTGTAGAGATTTTTTTTTAGTGGAGCAAAATTGAATAGTTCATTTGAGTTTTTTCTAGTTTAAATATAAGCGCTGCTTAAATTCGGTTCCGAATGTAAATTTTTTTTCGTCAAAAATACAGTTTTTATGCACGTTTTTCTGTTAATACAGAGAGCATCACTCGTATCATAATTTAGTAAAATTTGGTGTCTTTTGAAGTCATAGAACCAGTTCTAGAGCGTTCTGAATAGCTGAACTTTAATTATAACAACCCTGTACAAGTGCTTCCAGATTCAGCTACATGGAAGCAGAACTCTTGAGCCATATGCTGAAAAAGGACGAAATCAAATCTATATAACCAGCACTAATTATTTTGTAAGTTTTTAATAGTGGTTTCCTTATTTATAAAAAAAGTTTACAAAAAACATTTTCCTTTTTGAAAAAAGCTTTTTGTTTTGATGAAATACTCCCAAAACGTATTATTCATCATTTTTCTATTTTTAACCTTTAAATGCCTAGTATTGCCTTTAAGCATCATACCTAATTTTGTCTTCTAAAATGTTGAGAATAAGGTTGAAGCTCTAATGCCTGTTGTTGCCAATAGGATACATACTGAAAGTTTTATTAAATCAATTTATAACATATAGATGGTAGCTTGAGAGATGATGAAAACATGAAAATTAATTAATGTTCTTCTACTTGCGATTGCATCTTTTTTGCTTTGTTTGTTCACTTGAAAATACCATATTTTTTCTATAATGTAGTAGGTAATTCCTTGTCCGTATTATTAGTTCTTAAAATTAATCCGTATTTATTATTATAGAATTTTATCAAGGAGCATTTTTTCTCAATTACAACCAAGTGTTTTTGATTGGTAACAAACTATTATTCAGCCATAAACCATACTTAAAACAAAATAGGATTTTTGTAAGTACGAGTATTTTTTCCATGTTTTATTCAAGAAATACAAGTCAAAAACACTTTAAATCAGTTTTAAAAAATAGGGAATTTAAGGGCTGATTCACATCTGTTGAACAAATTGTTTTGACTAAGATAATAATCTTATTTTAACAAAAGAAATTGTAGGGAATATTTTTATGAAAAGACGGTAATACTCTTAGGGAATGAATTTACTTAACTGTAAAAAAGGGTATATTTATCCATCAAAAAAATTAAACAAAAGAATCTTAATTAAAAGAAAATTTTCTTGCTAGAAAATTTATTTGTACTTTAATTGAAACGATTTAGATAAATAAGATTAGGTATTAGATGTTTTCCTAAATAACCTTATCAAAATTTTGCAAGAAAAACCTGACGTTAAGAAGGATATCAATCAAAAAGAATCAAATAATCAAAAAGCAATTACACAGACACTTTCTAAACTGGAAAAGAAATGCAAAAATGAAATTGCTAGATATAAGTTAGACAAGCAGAACACCATTACAAAAAAACCGAACCCTCACAAAAAAGAAACAAATCACAACATTTAATAAAACAGAAGCGCTGTCCATTTTTACATGAGGATACCGAAAAGGGGAGAAATGATTGATGAGATCATATCTTCTCTTGTATCTGTCAACCTCCAAAATAAAATGGCGAATGCTTTAAAAAAACCACAGAAGGCAAAGACACTACTGATAGTTATTTCTTTCGAGCTTAATATAGGAGGAGAAAAATTAAATAAAAAAAGAGAAGCAATCCAGATTTTTCGGAGTGGGTTTGGTGCAGGAATAACCACTACTGATCCGCTGGTAATCACATCAGGAGTAAAAAAGAAGAAAAAAAACTGTCGAGATAGAAAAAAGAAGAAAGTAAAATATCAGAATACGAATGCGATCAGGGCACAGGGGTTGTTGTAGCCCAGAACTGATGATTAAAGAGGGCGTTTGGAGAGAAGGAGTAAAGAGTTCGCCGAGAAGAGGTCGAATCCCAAATGCGGTGGCGTGATGTCACTTTCACCGAAATCAGTGGCGTGCTCCCCCTGCCTCTCTCGATTAGCCTCGGTAAGAAGAAATAGTTTCATTCCCTGGTTGATATGAAATCCGTTTATTTTCGGAAGGGAGAGAAGAAAAGGAAAGGAAAGAAAAAAAATTAAACTTGGAGAAAGGGTTTGTTGCACGTTTCAGTGAGAAGAAGGTTTGTCATGCTCATTAGAATGCTGGTGAAAAGTGAAAAAAATATAAACATATTTTCCTTTCTGGTTTCAGTTTGTTGAATAAACCAGCGGGAGTGCTCTCCCAAAAACTTTCTCATATCCGTCATAACACGGGTGGGGAAAAAATACACCAATCGGAAGTGACATAAGCCATTCTCTAACACATTTTGGGGAAAACGAGCGAATCCGTCGCGGTTTTTTTATCCGTCGCGGTTTTTTTATCCGTCGCAGAACGGCGAAGAAACCGAATATGCAATTTGAACGCCTTTTTTTTAACTGATTGAAACGAAAATTTGGCACGGATCTACAATTAATGTTAGCAGACACTATAACAATTTTTATTTATCTAAGTCATAGGGTTTAGAATTATGCGATTATTCAAAACGACAGACAGTCAACCCTTTGACGGATTAGCTTCAAAATTTGATACGGACCTACATTCCTGATGATAAAACTGTGAACCAAATTTTATCCACCTAGCTATTTAAGTTTTTGATATATCGTGTTTACATGAACACGGACAGACAGATTTCACGTGGACGGATTTTGACCAAAACTTGATAGAAACCTACAAATTATGTGTTAAGAGTACATACCATATTTCATCCCTCTAACTCTAGCCGTTTTTGAGTTATCGTGTTCACAGACCGACCGACAGACAGACATCATTCCAAAATTGTATTTCTCAGACTCAGGGAGGTCTAAAACGAGGCGTGTCATCAAAACCACGAGTTTGAATTTTTTGACGATTACAATACTTTCTCTTTGTATACTTCGTATTTGAGAAATTAAAAATACATTTTTTATTCATTCTTCGTAACACTACCAGAATGAAAACCAAATTCTGACTGGTCTTCAGGTGGAACGTGGGCCTTTTCAAGTCTTTTGGGTGGTAGAGGTTCTGGTGCTCGTGGCACCTGGACAGGCGCGTCATATCCTATTGGATCTTGACGTAAAAGAGTCGGCTGCCGGTGTCCGGTGTCGACAAGTGCCGTCTTGAACCGCTCTGCTGGGTGGGGCTGCTTTGCGGCGGCCCATCGGTTTGGACCGGATGGCTTCGGCCATTTCTGAGTATTAATTTACTACTTCCTAACACTACCTGTGTATGAAATGCGTCTATTAATTTTGAAATTCAGGTAAATAAGAATAATGTTTATAATTAGATATTTTTATACAAACGGGAACGAAGCATTTTATATGGATTTCGGATTTACTATTACAAACTGCAGTTAAATGCGTAGTTTCCAAAATAAAATTGCTCACATTTCTATTATTCAATTACACAACAAATAAATGATAGTAAAAAAGCATTTTGGAAAAATGCATCGTTACGATTTTATCTGTGATGTTTTTAGCACACAAAGTGTGCAATATGCCACAAAGTGTGTTTTATAATTGGTTTCTCCATTTCATGACAGCTTCCAGTTTTCATTTAAACAAAATACCATTGTTTATGATTTACGCCTTTCTTATAATGTTCCATTTATATAAGAAAAGAACTAATAAGTACAAGTTTCAAATAATTCTATCTGCAGTTTAATAAAGATTAATAAAAAAATGAAACTGATTTTATTGCTGTAACGCGAAAAACAGTATGATATAAAGCAACAGCAAGGGTAAAATATTTTTTTTTAAAGAAATATTTTATTCAATCTGTCTTTTTTCAAATTTGCGTTGTTTTCCAATAAAACGGAATCAAGAGTTAAGAAATTGGTAGTCTGAGGGATGTTTTAGTTTATACGTGTTACAATTAAAGCGTGGAATCCGTCCGTTATCCGTAACTAGGTATTTCTTGAAGTAACTGGTTGAATACCTAGTTATTCTATAAAATAACTGAATTATACACTTTAAAGGTAATATATATATATATATATATATATTTGTCAGTTTTCTATCAAAATTATTTCACATTCATTTTTTCATGATATCACCATTCATTAACCTGAAACCAGCAAACATCCACTTCCTGATCCTGATCTCTGATATCCATTATACGAATTTCAACACTAGTTACGAGGGTGTTTCAAAAAGCAAGGTAACAAGAGCTCTGACGGATGCACAAATTTCCTGTGTGAATTAAATACCCTGTCTAGACAGCGGAGATGAACACAGCATTCGAATTAGGATGGGGAAAACCTAACAGTTTTAACCGAACACCGGTTTTTTCGGTTATTTTTTGTCCAAGTTATAATTGTTTTTTTAAATATAACCGGGTAAAAACACTGGCAAAATCAGCTATCGGAAGATAGCTAAAATGGTCTAAAATAATGATAGTCAAACTTTCATGACTCGATCAGTTTTAGTCGCAGAAGAGTGGGACATTTTGTTTAAAACTTTCAGTGTGCCAAAAATATTTAACTAAATATGACAAACAGGACCGAGGGACTATATAAAAATTTAGACATAGTTAATTTTTTAGCATTATACTTATTGACTCAAACAACATAAAATACTATTATTTACGTCTGTATTATCTAATTTCTTCATATTAAACCGGATTCGACAAATAACTCTATACGTTTCACAAATATTTATTTTCACGTCGCATTAACATAACTACGGACATGAAACGCATCACGAATAAGAAAACAAATGAAGAACTGTTGATAGAACACGTTTAACAGAATTCTGGAAGAACATTAAAAAATGTTTAATAGCAGATGACTAAAGATTAATATAAGGAACGCCATATTCTGAACTGTCTCAGCCTAATCTTTCTCGTTGCTGTTCCTGCCTGTCATTGTGTCGCAATATGTCACAATCACTAGAACGGAAATACTAGTGTGGCAGAAGTGAAGCGTAATGCTCCATTTGCTTGAAAATTTCTTTTGGAAGCATACCAGATTTGTCATTCATAGCCAAAAAATACTTTTCTTTAGTTGGAGGTTCTGTGGCTTCTGAAAGATTAGTATCATCATTTAATGATTTTGTTTCCGATGAGAGGTGTCGACTCACGAATCAACACATCGTGGAAAGAGTCTTTAGAAGCAGTTAAATATCATCCTATGAATTGATTTCCTGTAAAAGAAAATTAACAAAATTTTTTGTCTACTAACGGCGTTTGTTTTTCATAACCCCCCACCGAAAACCGGTTATTTTGAGCGGTTATAACCTCCAGGTTAAACCGGAGGTGGAAAAATCTGAAAAACCCAAAACCGGTTATTTTTGCAATAACCGCCATTCCTAATTCGAATGCCGCGAGTAGATGGAGCTAGTTATGTGGTTAGAGCACCGGAGTCTCAGTTAGAAGATAGAGTAAGAAGAGTGATGAGGTCTTCGCCTCTAAAGAAAACGTCTCCAACCGAAATTTATTGGCAACTGGTGGACGATTATTGATCGAGTGTAATGTCACGAAAACAGGTAAGGTTTTGGTAAAGGCAGAACAGACGTGCAAAAAGCGACCAAGCACGTTCATCCTGAATGAAAGTTTCTGGGACATTTCCCCCCTACAACCGGGACTTCACACCAAATGATTTTCATCTCTTCAGAAAGAGCGCTTGGAAGGTGGGCATTTCAAAACCGAGGCCGAGGTTCAACAGGCCATCTTTGCGTGCTTCCACTACTTTCGTTTCTTTTTTTCCTATACCAGTTTTGATAAATCGGTGTACGGATGGAGCAAATGCTTCGACAATCATATTGACTTAATGGAGAAGTAATATGTAACAATGCAATATATCCACGCCGATGACGGGTCGTATCTCTGTCTGAGGGGTCGTATCTCTGTCGGAGGGGTCGTCGTATCTGCCGCCCGTAATGGGACTATAATGCGGCGGCCACAGGGCCGGAATTTACGATTCCCTGTGGCAATTCTGAGGCAATTCATTTATGGTTGTTACATCATGTATCTCTTTGAATTCGTGAATAAATGTTTTCTCTCAGAAGGCCTGTTAACTCGCATTTTCAACTGTTCTCGTACATTTTGCCTTTTCACTAGTCTGTTTCATTTGTTTGGAGGTAATCATCAATTCTGAACTTCTGTCTTCGCAATTGGATGTTGAAAAGAATTGAAGAAAAATAACTCTACTTAAAAGAAGAATAGAAATAATTCTGGATTTCTTAAACACTGAATATATAAAAATAAAAACTTTTCATTCCGAAAACGAATTTTTTCTCAATAGGAATGAAATATCTACCTCTTTAGAGCCTTTTACTGCGAATTTATGCAAAATACACAATGTTGGAAAAATGCTATAAAACTTTTAGTTTTATCGGTTTCAGTTGTAATAATTCATCCTTAAATGTCAACGATCAGCAATATTCTCATAAATCACAAAGCGTTCTCTCTAAAGCAATTCATTCCTTTCTAAGAACTGGGAAACATAAACCATATATAAACGCTTTGATATGATTCTGGTGAAAGAAGTCTTTTCTCAACAACGTAATGTTAGTAAAAACTCGATAAAACTTGTTGGTAAGAATTTTGTATCGTAGAAAAATTCTAACAAAAATTAATCTTCTCATATGATTCGGGAGTTTTAAGGTTAGGGAAAGAAAAAAGATCCAACAGAATATTTCAAAAAACAGCAAAATGAAAACAGTATGAGAAAATATAAATGAAAAATTACATAAAATGATGTTTTGGTTCAAGGAAAAAGTACACCCCTTTGTAGAGGGTGTCCCAAAAGGTCGTTTACATAGTTTAAAGATAGGTCAGATTTACAGAAATGATACATTTTACAATAGAGCATGGGGTCACAGACGCACAAGACGGTCGCTACAGGAGGCACTTTCTCAATGAATTATGTAAAAGAAAAGGTTACAACTGATGAAGTGTAACGAAAAAACACAGATTTAATGAAATACAGATTCGCGATACTACAACAACGTAGTTGCATGAATAAATTCATGTAAAGCGTGTATGGCTTCGGACGGCAAGTCCTCTGAACACTTATTTTAAGTAGTCCAAACCCACTGCTGATACTGCGTCCTACTTGCCACTGTATATATCATAATTTTTCCTTTAAACCTAAACAACTGAGATATATAAAACGGATATTAAATGTTTTCTTAAGATGTCTTATAAAACCTTTACAAGGAAATATTTTGGTTTAAAGTATTAAATCAAAAGGAAATAAGACATCAGGAAGCAAGTACACATGCTCAATCTCTACCAGAAAAGAAAAACAAAAGACACCACAAAATTATCAGTGTGACAACCAGAACACCATGATTACAAAAAAACCAACCCTCACGGAAAAAAAATGTAATCACAACATCTGTAAAAGCAGATAAGCTGCTCTTTTCTATCAAAGAAAAAATCTTGTCTTGTAAGTATCAACCCCCAAAATAGAACTAGGGATTCTTTTCTAAAGTGAACAGAATGCAGGCCATTACTGACAGTTATTTCATCCAAGCTTAATCCAAGGACAAAAATTAAATAAAAAAGGGAAGTAATTCAGATTTCTCTTTGGATTGAAGATTTTTTGGTGGAGGAATAACCACTGCTTACAAGCTGATAATCAAGAGAAAAACCAGTCACGATAGGAAAAAATATCTAAAGACGATTGCGAGGGAACACAGGGGTTGTTCCAGCGCAGAACTGATGATTCCAGAGGGTAGTTGGAGGGATGGAGTAGAGTTTGGGAATGGAGTTTCCCCGAGAAGAAGTGTAATCACAAATGCGGTGGCGTAATGTCACTTTCTCTGAAATCAGTGGCGTGCACTCCCCGTTCCTCCCGATTAGCCTCCAGTAGAAGAAATAGTTTCATTCTTGCTTGATATTGAATCTGTTTATATTCGAAAGAGAGAAGAGAAAAAGTAAAAGAAGGGGAAAAAAGTGAAATGGAAGGTCTTGGAGAAAGTATTTGTTGCATAATTTGTAAAGAAGGATGTTTATCATCCTTATTAGAATGCTTGTGAAAAGTGCAAAAGATATTTTCCAGACTTTGTATCAGTTTGCTCAAAAACTCTTTATATATTATTGATAATGTCTTCCTAACACTATCAGATGTGCGAAATGAGTCTATTGATTTTCAAATTCAGGAAAACATAAAGATGTTTATCATTCGGCCTAATTATAGAAACCAAAACTCACCATTTTATGGATTTCGGATTCACCATTGAAAAATGCACTAAAACGGCTTAGTTTCCAATATGAAATCGCGTAAACTTCCATATATTACACAGTAGTCCACTTATAATAAAATAATTTGTTTTGAAAAAATGCGAAATACGATTTCTTCTGTGATGTTTTGTACACACCAACTATATGTTACAAAGTGTTTTTTTAGAATTTCCTTCCCATTTTATAAAAGATTCCAGTTTTCGTTAAATTAAAGTATCAATGTTTATAAGAATAAAGAAACCTAATAGGGCCGTTTGTAAAATAACAAAATAAAGATAAACAATATGAGAAAATATAAATAAAAAAATTATATATGAATAATTTTTTATTGCAGCAAATATATACTGCATTTACATAAGGTGTCCCAGAAGGTCATTTATGAATTTTAAGGGTAGGTCAAATAAACAGAAACAAGTAACTTTGCGAAAGAACGTAGGTTTACAAACGTATAGGTCAGTCGCTACAGAGACTGTTTATCAGTGAAGGTAGTAAAAAAAAACAAAAAAATTCCATTAAAGTGTGCAACACATTTTAATGGAATACATATTTACAATAGCACAGCAACAAATTTGCATGAATAACATCATGTAAAGCGTATAAAGCTTCGGACGACAAGTCCTTTGGACACTTAAAAAATGTGCTCCAAAGGTGTGTTACTAATTCTGCGATCTTCTGGCTATTCTTTTACTATTCTTTTCATTAAAGTGTATCAATTTAGATAAATAACGTGGATATTAAATGTTTTCTTAAATTGTCTTATCAACCTTTACAAGAAAAAATTTTGGTTTAAATTATCAATCAAAAGGGAACTAGACATCAAACAGCAATTACACACCCTCATCTTTAGTAGAAGAGACGTGTGTAAAGAGAGAAACACAAAAAATTCCACAAATTTATAAGCTAGACAAATAGAACTCCATGATTAAAAAAAGGCAACTATCATGAAAAAAAGAAATGACAATATCTACCCAAACATATATACTGCTCTTTTTTTTATCGAAGGATGCTAGAAAGAAAAGGAAAAAGATTGATCATATCATGCCTTGTCTTGTATCTATCAACCCCTAAAATAGAACGATGAATGTTTTTTTAAAGCGAAAAGGATGCAGAACATTACTGATAGTTATTTCATTCCAACTTTATCTAGAAAGAACAGAAATTGAATAAAAAAAGAGAAGTAATCCAGTTACCTTGGAGGATTTGGGTGCAGGAATAACCACTGCTGTCCTGCTGGTAATCAAGAGAAAAACCAGTCATGATAAAACAAAATATCAGAACATGATTGCGAGGGGGCACAGAGGTCGCTGCAGCGCAGAACTGATGATTCCAGAGGGCTGTTGGAGAGATGGAGTAAAGAGTTCCAGAATGGAGTTTTCTCCAAGAAGAGATCTAATCCCTAACGCGGTGGCTTGGTGTCACTTTCCCCGAAATCAGTGGCGTGCACTCCCGCCTCTCCCGATTAGCCTCAGGAAGAAATAATAGTTTCATTCCCTGGTTGATATCGAATCCGTTTATTTTCGGAAGGGAGAGAAGAAAAAGTAGAAGAAAGAAAAAATTAAACTTGAAGAAAGGCTTTGTTGTAAGTTTCAGTGAGAAGGAGGTTTGTCATGCTAATTAGAATTTTGATGGGAAAAGGGGGAAAAAGAAAATTTATTTTCTATTTTTTTTTGGTTTGACTTTGATTATTGAATTGTTGATATTTATTTCTGAATTCTGTCCAAAATGAAAAATATAGGTTTTATTTTTCAAATTCAGGCAAAATTGAATTTTTAATTAGATGCATTTTTACACACTAGAACGAAACACTTTCTCCTGAATTTCGTATTCTTTATTACAAGCGGCTTTTCTACATTAGTTAAATTCGACTTTTTAGTGACTTGTTTCTTTCATCTTGATGAATGAATTTCTTCAAGTTTCTTTTCCTTAGCAACTGAAGTTAGAAATAAATGTACAGAATTAAACCCTGTAACTTAAAAAGAAGAAAGAAGGAAATCTGAAACTAAAATTAAATCTAAAATCTGAAATACAAGATGGGTTTTTAAGCAAGTATCGTTTTGAAATTAAAAATACACAATGCACTTTTTATAAATTTTATTTTTACATGAAGACCTGTACTTTCATCTACTTTTCAACATAAGTTCCACCAATATTAAGACATATTCCGTGTCGTATAACTAGCTTTTGAATTCCATCCTCATAGAAATCTGACCAGAGTGAGCAGAACTTACGATAATTTAAGTGGTCTGTCCCAATTCCGTAAAGCACACTTCTTGAAACTTCAGGAAACTCATGAAATAAAAACGAAATCGTAAAGCGTTTGTTATCTCGAACAATATGTCCAAATGAAGTCGTTTCCAAAACAACTAAATAAAGATAAACATTCTTGAAAAATATAAGAGATCAGCAGAAATTTTTCCGATATCCTGTCATGAGAACTATTGCAATAGGCAGTATTCCTTTAAGGAATCTACCTAAATTGGATAAAAGTTGAACAAATATTACATTGTAGAAGCAGTCTAGAATATAATAAATTAATATTCTCATAAGGTGGCATAATTTGTGGGAAAGAAGCGTGTCCAAATGAAGTCATTTCCAAAACAACTAAATAAAGATAAACATTATTGAAAAATATGAGAGAAAAATTAGATAACAATTGGTATTTAAGGTTAAATATAAGGAATTTAAATTTTAAGATTTAACACATTTATTGATTGATAATTTTCCTTTAATTATAATCCAAATTTATAATAAGATCCAAGAAGATACAGAGACTACCAGCACAGAGTTTACAGAGGTGGTCCAATGATGTTTATTTAGCGAAAAAAAGTATTTTTTAAAATTAAAAGAAATTAAGAATTTTGTATGGTATTGGTATTTTCAAATTTTCAGTCTTCATTTGTAAGAAAAAAATTACTATTAAAACTTATCTTCTTTTCAAGATTTCCTCTTCAATTAAACGTCAAATATGTGCCTCAAAAATAAATTTGTCGGTTTTTATGGCTAATATAAGAATGGATCTATTCCATATGTAACATTTAGTTCAAGTTCAATACAGACTGATTGCAGCAATCGGATTTCTTGTAGTTAAAAGAAATCTTGATTCCAAACTATGAAGTGGAGGATCAGGATTCCAGAAACATGTTTCAAAGAATGCGGTCTAGAGAAAGCTAAATCCATCCGGGTCAAATTTCCTCTAGCTAGTGTGGTCTAAAAATCTGGAGATGTGTGCACTGGTTCAAATGTCTTTCTCGTCATCCGAAAATACTTCAAAATTGCAATATCCATCACCAAAAAGCCCTCAAGTAACTTCAAAACAGGATGCTGGTGTAACAAATCAAATGAATCCAAATTGTGAACTCTTGAGCGCTAGAAAAATACCCAATCATGCAGTCACTAAATGCCAGCAAAAATTAAACATTTGCACCTGATTAAATTCTAAATGGACATGGAATCATCTCATTTTTCTTTTTAAAAAAATGCATGGCAGATTTCGAAGGTACAAATGTAAACTATCCAATGTGAAAAGTCACGTTTTTCAATTCTGCTCTCTAGGGACTTCAATACAAATTATGTGTATAGCGGCAAATGTCAATTTGTTCCCAATAGTGTATGACTAAGTATAATATAATTTAATGCAATAGATAGTTTGCATTTGTATCGAGCACGGCATAGTTCCATTTTAAATTTAACTTGCAGAATACAGAAACTTACATACACGATTTAAGTTTAGAAGCGTCAGTATCCCAAGAAAAATTTTGTCTGTCCCAAATAATGCACAGACGTTTTCAACCAGATATTTATTTAACTGATGACTTTCGTGAGAAGTTGGATATTTAAAATGCAGCATGCACGAAGCCGACTAAAATACTTTCACTCTAAAAGGAACTTAAAAGTGCAAACTCAGAAGGCAAAACCGCTTTCAGTAAAAGCGGATGTTAATTTGCATATTTATCCCAAGAATCCACGGAAACTACCTATTCAAAACAGTGGTCTTCAGCTATTTGTAATATTTCCCCCTTAAACGAGAACTGTTCGGGAAGATTTATGGCGAAATGGATATACTTCCTGCACGTATAGGAGGAAATATATTCATAGGAGGAAATTTACTTATTTTAAGAAACAAATACCGTCAGAATAATTTACGAGAATTTAGTAAAAAGTAAATCAGGAAACAAAAATAACATACAGTTCGTAAATTAAAGGTCTACAAATAGTGAGGGATAAAGTTTATGAGCTAAAATTTGTTAATTGTTTTTTTAATGCATAAGGCCTGAATGCTGTAAAAAAAGTCCCTTCATTTTTCTGTTTATGTATTCCTTCCTTGGAAAGTTGTGGGTGCAAGCGCAAAGAGAAAAAAGTCTCCATAGCCTTCAAATATCAAAATAAATTTTTATATGAATTGATACAATATAATCATTTTTATTAAGTATAAATTTAATGTTTGAAATGATTATATTTACACAATTGAATAATTTAATTATATGCAAGGTTTTTCAAAACAGTTTATCGAATATAGATGGTTATAACTTTCATGTAAACTACAATAGGAAGACAAAATTTGAACACAGTAGAGACGGAAGGTTAAAATTTTGCTTTGCCTGCAAATAATTGAATTATGTGTCTTCTCTCAGTCAGCATTCGCATTGTAGTCCATTTCACTAACACGTGAAGCATTCTCTATGCATACTTTCAGTTTGATCACGGTTGCGCGCAAAAAGTGTTAAGACAGAGTCTACGACATATCCAATGAAACACACAGGTAGTAATTTCTAAACATTTAGATAACTATCTTCAGAATATGCAGGTGGCTATCGAACGCGCATCAATGAGTGCGCACATGCTTCACAGTATCTGGCGTGAAATGGAAAACCTCACTGAAGTTGCTCGTGTCACCAGAGTGAAGTAACATTGGGCACTTATAAAGTACGCAAGTACTTAAAGTCAGTGTTTATAGGCCGTGGAGTCCGAAGCAATACACGCTTTGCATATTGCTATTCATGCAACTGTGTTGTTGTGCTATCTTTAAACCTGTGTAAATACTTTATCTGTTACATCTTTTTCTTTTAGTTAATTCAATGACAGACAGCCCCTGTCGCGATCACCCTTTGCGTTTGCGACCCCACTTTGCATTGTAAAAATGACTTGTTTCTGTATGCCTGACATACCCTTGAAGTTTGTCTACAATAATCCTCCAATGGGGTGGAGCACCATGATTTCGTTGATGAGAAGTCGCCTGAGAATTAAGCGGGTTCTGGCTCTTCCTTGGGATATAGTAATGGACGCGTGGTTGTATTGGCCAGATTTCCGATGACAGGACGTACCTCTTACGCGAGGAGGCGATCAGTGATGCCCATAAGGTGAGAGGCCCCAGAGTGTTACTGTCGCGGAGGCTTGATCATTCAGTGTTAGCCGGGTGCATAGACATGAGAGGGATTTTTGTTTATGATTTTGGCTACATTAAATAACCCAATTTAATTCTTTATATATATTAATACATTCCTTAACCCTCTGATAGCGTATCCTACGATTTCCGCGTTTTGGATGAGTCCATTTTTCTTCTGTATCCAGCGATTTCTACAGTCTAATGTGTTTGCTTAGCACTTTTATGGCGTTGGATCTCATTATAAAATAATAAAGTTTTGCATATAAATAACAATCCACTTGGCTCAACGGTATTTGAACACATTTTCAAACGTTGCATCTAAATGGACGAAAATTATGAAATTTTTATACTCATGAATTTATATATATATTTATTTATTTATTACGATTAAACAAGTTCTGACGATAAATTGAGATGATGGCAGAATCTTGTCTGTGCCATCAGATGTTCCCATGTAGCTGAGCGTTATATTAGAAGGGTAAGCTATGTTGATCCATCAAACTGATCACAAATTAGAACCTAAAATTTGTGTGCTGACTCAATACCTAAAATTCATACAATATATATCGATATCTGTCTTTTTTGAAAGACTGGTAAAAACGTTTCGAAATTGTGTTCATTGTCAGGATCTTCTATTATAAAGGCAGACATTCATTTTTACGAAACAGAGATTATTTGAAAAGACATGCTCTGAACAAATGCTATAAGCAGTCCATTAAAGATCTGCCTTTGCCAGAAAGCTCTAAACCTGTCCAGTTTCTCTTTCTTTGAAAGAAAATATCATTATCCATTTCTGAAAATTTTATGAACAAGAGTCCTCAGAAGAAGACGAAAGCTATCAATGAAAAGCTGAAAGAGATGCGAAAAGAAAGAACAGGAAACGCGAAGTTTGATAAGAAATTGAAATGACAAGAAATTAAGGCAGAGTGAAACATCAGAGGAAGTTTCAAAATTGTGAAATTCGAAGAAAAGTGCAAATGATGTTGGATTGGCATTACAACTCTACTAATAATAAAATAGAATGTGCGTATGTCTGTGTTAGCACTCTACAAGGCACACCTCTGGAACTAGAGCTAAGAAATTTTGCACAAACATTCTTTGGAGTGTGGGAATGTGCAGCTCGGAGACGCTTTTCTGAAATTGTAATTAGATTTTTAATTAATTAAAAAATAAGCGAAATTTCGCCGTTTTTCCCTAATTGCTTCCGAACATATTAACACACGAAAATAATTTTTATACCATCCGAAAGTGCAAATAATTACCTTTTCAATGATATCAATTAAGTTGCCGTACAATTTTTTCTCTAATTTTAATAAATTTTTAAAAATTATCTTTGGCATAATTTACAACAATACTTTTTAATGTTGCAACGCAATTGAAACCATTTTCATTGTTTAAACAAATATTTAATTGCGTGCTTCTCTTTCATTGTTGAAAGTTGAGTTAATATCTTAATACATTTTACTTTCATATTTTATTTTATCAAAAGTTTTATGGAATGTGTAAACCAAGCTCTCTAAGAAATTGCGTATAGCAAGAAATATATCCAATAAGCTGAATGATTATGGCTGCTATGTTTCCATTCTTGTTTTCAGTTTTCTTTAATTCAGCTAACATGCCACTGGCCATAAAATGCGCTACGCCATTTTAATGTGTAAATCGAATGCATATTTTGGAAGAGTAATAAGATTGTGAAGATGGCGCCGACAACGAGCAGTTGGATGTTACATGACATTTTCTTTTATTTGACATCATTAGAGACATTTATATTGACAGTGTACAGAGCAGGTGCAATACTACTAAAAGAACACGGGTTAAATATCTATCACAATCTGAAGTTTAAAATTACGTTGTTAAAGGAGCTATGAATATAAAATGATACAAGATTCAATTGAAATCATATTCCCGTCGAACAAGCTGGTCGCGAAGACGGCTAGTTTACAGTGAGCAAAACAACTGCTTCGAAGAATTTCATACTTCTTACACTTTATGAAACAATCTGAAGCATCACAAAACATGTGACATAAATGTCACATTCCCTTTTTCCACCGTTTTTTCCCATTTCATTATCAAAATTTTGAAAATTCAATCAAATACAGTCAATATTACTTTTCGTGAAGATTCCAACATTTGTCTTACCGGTGGTCGAGTTTTCCAATACCTTCTTTGTAGAAGGTTGTCACAGCGCCTTGAGACAGGTCTTGAAGCTGTTCGTTGGTGCTTCAGAGCTGTCTTTCCAGATCTGTCTTCAGCTCTCGTGAAAATGTGGAAGTCACCCCCGTCTCTCTTTCAAACCACTTGGTCAACTCGCTGACAAACGACCGACTCGTGTCCTTGTCCATCTTCATCATGAACCTCAGAAGATCTTAGTTGGTGCGTCAGCGCTGTCTTCCCAGATCTGTCTTCAGCTCTCGGAAAATGTGGAAGTCACCTCCGTCTCTCTTTCAAACCACTTGGTCAACTCGCTAACAACCGACCGACTCGTGTCCTTGTCCATCTTCACCATAAACATCAGAAACCCTTCGTGGTGCGGAAGCGCCATACTTCCAGGTATATCTCCAGCTCCCGAAAAAGGTGGAAGTCACCCCCGTGTCTCTTTCGAACCACTTAGACAACTCGGTAAACAAGATCTTCACAAGCGACAAACTCGCGTCCTGATTCGTCTTCACCATGAACATCAATTCGGCTATTTTTAAAATTCCTATGCCATTCTCGCATACAACGTTCATAGAGTTTGCTCCGTTAACACGGCTTATTCTGAGATGAATTTCTGTTGGATTATTGCTTTCTGCCAGCAGAAAACGAATGACGCTGTGCGGGAGAATCAGTCATGCCGACCAAGTAAAGGTCCTCCAGCTCAGATACAACTGATGTGCTGGACTCCACATAGACATGCGTTATGGTGGGGAAGCTTCTATTTGCATTGGTCATATGAGTAGTGGCTGTTTTCTAAATATTGGAAAAGTTGTGAAAGAGAATTTCACAGAAGCTAAATTTTTAAAGAATTAAATCCAATTAACCACTTTTATAACATGAACTATTTACGGAAAAATGCAAAACTCACCGCTCAGGTAAATTTTTTTTATAAATTTGGGAATCAATTTGAATCTAGGAAAAGAATCTGAAATCGGGAGTGGCTCGGCTAATCCGGGATGTCGAGTCACGTAAATTCTGGATAAATATTTACGAATGGTACGAAGAATGACATTACTGCTGAATGTATTTAGCACAAAACTTTCAGCAGAATATGAAGCATTAAATAAATTAATTTCATGCATGTGATTCGTGAACCTAGCTGAAAGTAGTAAATGATTTTCTACCGTACACTTCTAGTAAATGTTTAGAAGGATGCCCTGTTGGCAGTTAGTTTGTAAAATGATATATATATTTTTAAATATTCTATGATTTTTTATAAAAATATTCCGAAAAAACATTATATTTCTCAATTTGCATCTTGCTTCCGAAAGAAAAGCTGTCATAATTAAGAAAAGAGTTTTATCCAGAGAAAATAAACCTTTGAAAGAGAGTATCATAATAAAAAAATGGAAAATATTTTTGGATGGATTCTCTTTTAATGGAGAAAGAAAAAGCGCTATTTTTACTTTACATTAAAAAAACAAAAACGCAAGCATTCGAGGTAAGAAAGGTTTTTACAATAATCTTTTTTTAAATTCTGTTAGTTAATTTAAAGAACCTATATAAATAATATGCCTCTTTCTCAACCTATATAAATATATGCCTCTTTAAATGACCTAATAAATACTTCTTAACAACAGAAATTTCACCTGTTTCAAATATTTATCTATGAAAATTAAACAAGACATCAGAAAGCAATTACACCAATCCCTATAGGAACGAAAAAATATTAGAAAATTACAAGTTAAAAAAACAGAACACTGCGACCAAAATTGAAAAATATCATTTAAGAAAACGGAAGACTTAATCACAACATCCAAAAATCCAGATACGCTGTTCTTTTTTCACCCAAGGATAACAAGAGACAACGAAGATGAGAAAAAAGTGTCAAACAAAATAAATAAGAAAAAATCTAATCAGATCATATCTTATCTTGTATCTATCAACCGCCAAAATAGAATGGAGAATGCTTTCTTTTAAATCACACAGGACATAGTCCATCACTGATAGTTAATTCTTCCCAACTTAGTCTAGGAGGAACAAAAATGAAGAAGAGAAGTAATCCAGATACGTCGGAGCGGGTTGGGTGCAGGAATCACCACTTCTGATCCCTTGGTAATCACTCGAAGATAAAAAAAAGACAGTTACGAAAAAGAAAAATAGAAGAGCACGACCTCCAAGGGGGCATAGGGGTTGTTCAAACATGGAATTAATTATTTCAGAGGATTGGAGGGATGGAGTAAAGGGTGGGGGGAAAGTTTTCTCTGAGAAGAGATCTACATAATTTCAAAAGCAGTGGTGTGATGTCTCTTTCTCCGAAATCAGCGGCGTGTACTTCCCGATTGGCCTCAGGGGGAAGAAATTGTATCAATCTATGGTTGACATCGAATCCATGTATTTTTGGATGGAAACAACGAAAAAATATTATGAAAAATCTTGGAGAAAGATTTTGTCGTAAAATTCAATGTCAAGGTGGTTTTTTAGAACGTTGGTAGAAAGCTGGAAAAAATGGAAAGAAAAAGTCATTTATTTTTAAAAATTTACTTTGCTTAAAAAACACTTAATTCTTATGCTTTTCAGAACGCCAACGGATCAATGGAGTATAGGAATTTATTTTCTAATTTATAGAAATCAGGGTAATAATTTTATTTTGTTAGTTGATACACCAATGTTTATCATTTTATACTGGATTTGCAAATAATGCTGATGGGTAAAGCATAATACAGAAAAACTTCAATTTCTGTTATCGGTTATTGTCTAAATTATTGTTAATGTACATTTCTGCACACTACTACTCTAATATTGACCGTTTTGTAAAATTAAATATAATTTGTATGTATTATTCACTTTTAAAGGTTTTTATTTCCATTTTCGTCCCAAACCAGTATTGAAATCATATTACTGTACATATGCATTAAGATATTTCTGATATCCTTCTATTTGATTATCCGTCACAGCTCTCGTCCGGACGGTGATGGTTAATTGAAGTTTCACTGTATAATGAAATTTTAAGGAATTACAGTAGCAGCTAAACACTGATAAAGTTAAAATCTGGTCTGATTCTTTTAAATTGTGGGAAAATAGTATTACCTCTGTCCCATAACCTTCCAGCGGGCGCGCCTGCGCAAATTTTACGACAAACGGGGTTTTTCATGCCCTGTTTTCTTATTTGGGAGTCAAAACTGTCTGAAAGTCATTGCTATTCCTTCATGCGACCCCTCTCTTCAGGATTAAATGGGCTTATCCCAGTTTCAAGGTGTTTTTATACTGTTTTATGCTTCTGTCGTAAATTTTATGCAGCGCGCCCCTCATGTAACTTGATAATTTTTTTCACGTCTTAACGTTTCAGTTTGATAATTATAAAACCGGCGCGGATTAGGGAGATTTAGTATTTAATTTTACATTATCAAAGATATTTAATATGTAATAAGCTTGCCAATAATCCACCAAGCCTAAGAATTTTTCTTGAAAAACTTGACGTTCAGTCTTATGAAAAAACATCTCACTACTCCAGCCTAAAAAATCTGATATTCGCCATATGCCTTACCATGTCTTTAAGATTAAATTATATATCACAACCTGAAAAAGCAAGTGAACAGCAACCAGAATTGAGAAGAAGAGCTTGTGGTTTTTGTTTGAAAGAAAGAAGACGATCTTCAAAATCCATGAAATGCAGTAGGTGCAATATATAGTGTACTTGTAAGCTTCATTCTCTGGCAAAAGTTCAATGTTTCATATGCAAGGACAAAGATTAGAAATAAGAAGAAAGAATTTGTTGTAAATTTTAGTTTGTATTATAATTTTTTATTATATATTGCTTAATACCTTTTTATAAAATAATATTATTAAATCTCATTACTTTCTCTGATTTCAGTATAATTTTAGATTTTGCAAATAATATTAAAATTAATTTTCACTCGTGATCAAAATATTTGCTTTTCGGACGTGTCTCTTATTAGTATTATGAAATAATTTGCAGCCGCCATAGTAAAAATGAAGAAAATTATTGTGTCGCAAAAAGTACGACACGCGCCCTCTCGTGTGAAATTTTTTAGCGAGCCCGCTGGAAGGATAATAATAGTAGCAATTGATGAATTTAATTTGTCCCATAATAATAGTAGCAAAAGAAATAAATATAGAACGCAACATTTATTATCAAAAAACTAGATTAAATTAAATAATAAATTAAAAATATTACTCCTAATTTTTATTTTCAGTGTCCAGATAGTTTCTGGATAGTTCTGCTGATCTTATGGTACCCATTCTGAAAAGAGGAATATGTCTAAGTTTTTATCTATAATCTTTGCATTTACGTCCACAGTTTTGCCTTTTCAAAGAGTCAACATTAGCGTAAGTTTCACCTTGGCAATTGTTTTCGGAAGAACGTTTCCAAGCTCTTGATATGGTCATTTTGTTGCACTTAAATTGTTTTGCAGCTAACATAATTACACCTTTCTGCAACTTTTCGTTTTTCTTTAGATGCATCAAGAACTGGACAATCGCAACTCGATCTTTGCTTGAAAACTCTCTTTTTTCCATCTTATTTTTACAATGGGTTGACATTTAACTGAAATAAAACAATTTATTTCGATCAGCGGATGATATTAGAAAAATAGTTATAATTCACAATAATTAGGTTAACCTAAAAATTGAAAGATGTGTCGAAACAAATGACAGATGTCATGAAACACTGATTTTGATTTGAGGCTTCGCAATTTTGCGCTGCGACATAACTTACAGCTGCATTCGCCAATAATTCCAGTTTAAATATTCACTTGCTACTATTATTATGGGACAGAGGTAGCAAGAAATACGCCAAATGCAACCGATAGCATACAGAAGAACAGTTATTATCGAAACCGATTTTTTTTTCTTTCAAATTTCCTTTAGCATAATGAGGATATATTCCTGTACGACGAATTCAAGAAATCTGAACATTTAAGAATAACTGAATGTGAGAACCATGTGCCTGAATGTGTGTTTACGCGATGACAATACATTATTTCTATGTTTTCAGGATTAATTATCTGTTAATCGATTAATTTTTAAGATTTGATTCGCTACAAGTTCCACAATCTGGTAGTGAATTTGAAAAAAAAAATGATTTTGAAATTGCATTGTCTTTATAACTATGGTAAATATAACTAATTATAGTATTTATAACATTGTATAATGAATTAAAAATTCAATAAAATAAAAAGATTTTTTCTCGTACACAAATAAAAGTATGTTTTTAAAATCCAGATCCTATGGACGAGTTTTCTGAATGCAAATATACATTAAAAACCTGGACTTCCGAATTGAAGATTCCATTGATTTAGCATTACACTGGAATAACAAAGTAGAGGCATTTAATGTAAATAAATAAAGCAGAAAACTCGTCCATAAATTTATGTGCTAACCGATTTTTTTAAAAATGTATGAAGACATAAAGAACCAAATTGTGGCGATTTGTATCACTACCCTCTGAGCAAGCTTACCGGCTTCTATTGAGGTTAATCAGCGCTAAAATTGATTTGTAAATACAGTAGACTCCGCTTAATATGATAACTTCGGGACTTAAGAATTCTGATAACATTAACCTATTTATAATAATAACCGAATTGGGTAAAATTAACTATATTTTTATCATATCAAGGGAAAAGATGCAAACTGGAAAACAAAAACACTTACCTCAGGGCTATCTATAATTTATTTCAAAAATAACAATTAAAAAAATTCATTAATTGTTACTTGACGACAATTATTCCTTAACATTTCATTTATATTGTTCGTACTCGTCTTGTTTTTTTAAAAAAACATTGTTGAACGATGGCGCATGCCGCGTTTGAAAATATCAAGGGCTTGCCTTATTGCGGCTTTCGTTAGAGGGTTTTCTTCAACACATTCTCCTCATCGATTTTTAATACTTTCTGTTGCTCACAAAGAGCTTGGCAAATTTCCAAGTCTGTTAGTGTGTCAGCTGCTGGAATGTCCTCGTCATTGGACATCCATTCTTCATACTCTTCCTTTTGCATACCTCAGGAGGTTCAATGGCAATTACCGCCGATCACGTCCGTACCCGCTAAATAGAAGACCCCCAAAGTGAGGTCATGAAAAATAAACCCCGAAATTCTTGGGATGTGTAGGGGAAAGTGGCCCCCAGATGTTTCCTTACAAGTCGATCGAGAAATTCTACGAAGTCAATAGCTAACACTGGTTGAAAATGAGGGATCAGTCAATTCTCTACTTCAAAACTGATAACAATAAACGATGTAGTGATCTCACTAAATGAATAATTTTGTGTACATTTGAATACTTTGGTTCGGTACCAGAGGTTTTTGATAATATAAAACGAATGATAGCATTAACCGCGATCACATTAAGCGGAGTCTACTGTACTACAACTTTTTCTTCTAGAGTTTTCTAAACATGTTGTTTTTTGCTGCCGTTTATGAATGTTCGTTAATGTTTTTTAGACTTTGTTTAGTGTTAAGGTTTGAGTTAAAAAATAATCTTTTTTACATGATAGCTGTAGTGACTTAACACATTACAACACGCCTACAAATTAAAAATTTATATCATTACTTTCCAGTTTTCTCATCTGCATTGGTTATATAAGTGTGATAATTTTCTGAGTATTGAGAACGCTGGGAAGAAGAATTCTACTGAAACTAAGAATTTTAAGAATTAAATCCTGCCAATTTTTTGACCATCAACTATTTATTGAAAAATATAAAAAGTGAGGATACTGTATGATCATAAAACAATCTGGGAATTAGTTTAACTCCGTGACAGATTCGGCTAATCCAGGATGTCTGGTAACTTAATAGCTAAGCAAATATCTAAGAACAATAGGAAGAACTAAAATGCTGTTAAATGGATCGCAAAAATACATTCAAAATAATCTTTACTTAGCAGAATATGAAGCACTTCAAAAAATTTATTTCTTGAATGTAGTTTGTAAACGTAGCTTGAAGTAATAACTAATTTCATATCATTAACTTCTGGTAAATGTTTAGAAGAAGTTTTATTGTTGGCAGTTAGTTTTTCAAATAATATATTTTTTTGAAAAACGCTTTGTCTTTTGATAAAAACATTTACAAAGCACATCATAATTCATTTCTGAATCCTCATGTTGCTTCTGAAGCACAAACTATTGTAATTAAGGAAAGGGTCTTAGCCACAGAAAAAATAAACTTCGGAGAGACAGTTCTTAGAATAAACAAATGAAAATTTTAGAGGGAATTTTTTAGAGAAGAATGGAAAAGCACTCATTACTTTACATTTCAAAAACAAAAGCAGAAAGATTTGAATTAAAAGATTTTTCATATTAAATTTTATTTTTCATTTTTTTATTTAAATAAATCAGATGAATAGTTAGAAAGTGAAATTCATAATACAGAAAACAAATGTTTATCTAAAAGATCTTATCAATACTTCTCAAGGGCGGAAATTTCACCTAAAGAAATTTGTCTATCAAATGGAAACAAGACATCTGAAAGCAATTACACCAACCTCTTTTTCAACAAAAAATATTAAAAAATTATAAGTTAGAAAAACAAAACGTTGAACTTTTTAAGAGATTTATCAGAATTGGCAAATCTCAACAGAAAACCTGAACCACGACAACTAAGAAAATAGATCTGCTGTTCTTTTTTACCCAAGGATACCAAAAAAGAAACGAAAAATTAATAAACCATTAATAAACCAAAAAACAGCCCGGAAAATTATTTTTTTTCAAACCGCACAGACCATAGTCCGTTAGTGATAGTTATTTCTTCCAACTTAATTTAGGAGGAACAATTCCGCTTAGCTTTCTAAAAATGAAAGGAAAATCAAAAATTATTACAAAGTTATAAGTTAGGCAAAAAGAACACCTTGATTTAAAAACCCAGCCCTCTCAGAAAAAGAACACATTTACAACATCTTATAAAACTGATACGCTGTTGTCTTTCATATTTAAAAAAAACGTGATGAGATCATATCTTGTCTTGTATCTATCAGCCCCCCAAAATAGAACGATGAATCTATATATTTAAAACAATATGGTAAAACCTTCAGACAGTTCGGCAGCCCCAAACAATCGACGGATGTCGATAATTTTTGTATCATATTAAAGGTTCTGACGTCTAGATATGTCATCAAGGGTCGCCTGCCTCCCCATCCCCCATTTTCGATCGAAATCGAAAAAACATATAGAGAATGTATGGTGGAGAAATGTTTTTTCGAGGTTTTTGTTTATGAGTAAAACTTTGTTGAAATCCGTCGAGTGGTTGGGACAGGCGGAGTGTATGAATCCCAACAGTTCCATCAAAATGGCGTGTCAAAAATAATGTAAAATACCTATTGTTGGTGATGGAAACTGTTTATTTAGGGCGATACCATTCTGTATTTATGGATCTGAAGACTTTCATGCCGAAATTCGTGAGAAAGTTATACAAAACGTTACAATTAGATAAGGTTTATTGACAGATTTTATAATTTTAACGCAATCTGTTGTTTACAAAGAATATGAAATCTATTGTGATTTTATGGTCTGTTCCAATGATCTTCATGAAGTATTTAAAACTGAAAAAAGTAGTGGCTGAGAGCCTCGAAGCAGCCAGGTGGCAGGGGCAGTGCTGAGCAAAGTGGGTGATGGCCGCGAAACCGCCCGGAGGGCGGCGATAGCGGTTGGTGTTTTTTTCTGAAAACACAGAAGACGCAAGCCATCACTGATAGTTATATCTTTCCAACTTAACTCGTGGAGGAACAGAAATTTAAAAAAAAGCAGTCCAAGCGCAGGAATAACTGCTGCTGATTTCCTGGTAATCACACCAGAAGAAAAAAACAGTTAAGATCAAAAAGAGAAAGAGAAAAATACCTGAACACGAACCACGAGGGGCATAGGGGTTGTTCCAACACGGAATTAATGATTCCAGAGGATTGGAGGGAGGGAATAAAGGGTGTGGAGAAAATGTTTTCTCGGAGAAACGGTCCGATTTCGAAAGCAGTGGTGTGATGTCACTTTCTGCGAAATCAGTGGCGTGTACTCCCCGGACTTCTCGATTATCCTTAGGGAGCAGAAACTATTTTATTTCATGATTGACATCGATTTCGTATATTTTCGGAAGGAAGCAAAAACAAATATAATGGAAAATTCTTAGTGGAAGATTTTATTGTAAAATTGAATGATAAGGAAGTTTTCATGCTGATTAGAGGTTGGGAAGGAAGAAAGAGAAAATAAAAATAATTTTTATTTGGATTCACTTTGCTTAAAAAATACTTATTAATTCTGTTTTTCAAACAGAATGGGCTATGGGGAGTACATGCATTATTTTTCTAATTTATGAAAAGCAGCGCAATATTTTTATTTTTTCTTTAGTTGGTGCATCAATTTTTACCTTTTGAACTGATTTCATAAAGACTACTCCTAAGGAAAAGCACAATATAATGAAATTTCACGAAATTACAATGGGATCTAAATATTGAAAACTTTTTGAATTTAGACTGACTCTGTCATATTTAACATAATATGATATACAGCAAATGTAGTGAATATCGTTCAAAAGAGCAATTACGATAGAAATTGTTTATACAATTTTTCTTCTGCATAATGAGGAATAAGATGAACTCCAGTAAGATGAATTTAAGAAATATGTTGCGGATATTTTGCGATCTATCCATATTTGGTTTCTCCTTTTTTCTTTGGCTTATGAAAATAATTTGAAAGCAAAACATTGAACTGAACTAAATTGATTCAGTAAAATAGCTAAATGAGTCACTGAACCTTGTTTTTATTTTTAATCTTCAGCTGTTCAATTCATTCATATGTGTAGAGATATAAAACTATATTTGACCGTAATGATCTTAAGCTTAACTTTTAACTTTAACTTTTCGGGGTTTTTTGTTTTGTTTTAAACTTTTTTCGTAAAAATTCTTGCCATATATTCTTGGAAACAATTATTGTGACAACTATTTCTTCTAAATAAAAAAGTGTATGAAGCATGAAGTTAATTATTAAAAGAGGCGATTAATATAGGGAAGGCCGAAGCAAGTCGACAATATTAACAGTCAACCATTTTTAATAAATTGTTTTTCTTCGGAATTATTATTAGATTGACCTTTATTTTGTTGTACCTAAATAGGCAAATTTTTATTTTAATGTAAACAAAGTTATTTTGCCATTTAAAAAATAAATCTAAATTTTCAACTTCAGCCGGTACAGGGGCTAGACGACAATTCAGATAAGAGTTAAATGCATTTTTATTTTTCAAAAGTATGAGACAGAACACTAATTAATTAAAACTTGTTAAGGATTTTTCTTGATTAGCTTGTATTGAAAGGGTTATTTTGTTTAAAATTGTAGCTCACAGTAAATTAATACAACTCAAACCCAGTGTTTTTCATTTACAAAAATTAGACACAAATTTTCCTCATACGAAGTCTGGAGCAGATACCTTGCCACCATGTATGGTATTTGCAACATTCTATGCAATCTTCTGATGGAGGGTCAACATATATCTCATTGTACGCAGGAAACTGCATTCAGTATATTTTCTTTGGGAGTTTCAACTGACGTCATGAGTGTCAGAAGTAAGTTCTTTTAGGTTGTTTTTTTTACTCGCGTCAAACTTCAGTTTCTTTGTAACAACTCTTTTTTTGCAACAGAGCCTCTTGTCTTTGTTGCTTTCAATGTTCTTTTTGCTCCTTTTGCGTTCTTTTTGCACTAACATCTCTTTCATGGAAAGCTTATTAAAATATTGTCTGGAACTCTATACTAGGGATGGCGGTTAATGCGAAAATAACCGGTTTTCTTTTATTCAGGTTTTTTTCACCTCCGGTTTGACCTGGTGGTTATAACCGCTCAAAATAACCGGTTTTGGAAATAACTGGTTTACGGATTATTTTATAAAAAACAAACGTTGTTTGTAGACAAATTTTTTTATTTGTACTGTTTTTAAAGGAAATCAATCAATTGCCAATATTTATCTGGACATAAAGACTTTTTCAGTAATTCGCCAACCAACAGACGTCTCGAGGAAGCGGTTGTCGTTGTTTGGCCTAAGATGATGAAATTCAAAGCTTCATAACTTGGTAGATTTTAGTCTAATCGAACCTAAAGTCGAGCCTATCTTCCGATCCAGTTTTCTTACCCGGTTATTGGATTTTTAAAAAATAATCGGTTATAATCGGAAAAAATAACCCCCAAAAAAGTTTAACCGAAACAAAAAAAAAACGGTTTTCGATTAAAACGGTAGGTTTTTCCCAGTCTATACATCTTAGAATATGTCATGGAACCATTTATGGATCATGTAGCTAAAGAAAATTGTGCAAAATAAATACAAAAATGCATATAAAAATCAAAAAGAAATCAGTAAAAAAGCACTTGGGGGCAAGATGAGGAAATCGTCAACTTGTCCCCGGCATCCTGCCAGAATCGGAAATGTTAAAAGTCTTTGATTTTTTTGGCGGGATTAACAAGAATAGGACATAAATAAATAGTTATTGGGAAAATATTATTATCTAAGGTAGTCATGTATAGCAAAGAATAACCAAATATCTTAACTGTTAGACCACGAGATCTTACGTTGAAGATCTTGAAAATTACAACAAGTGAGACAAAATACACGAACACCATATAACTAACAAGAAAATGGCGGCAGTGAATTCACTGTGCGATTTCCTCGCATAGTGCACTAGTTCAGGGGTTCCCAAACTTTTTTCCCTCGCGTACCCCTTGATTATTCTTTTTGCTTTCGAGTACACCCTACTTTCATATCAAACTCCTCCCTCTAACCATCCGTTTCTACAAAGAAGTTTTTCTCAAAATGTTAAGGTTAGCTTAAATGTGAAGTGACTCGAATTAGTAGCATTTGCTGAACTTATTTTTAATTTTACATTTTATTCCATTTTTGCAATAGTATTAGTTCAATACCAATCCAAATGAAACTAGAATTGTAATTATTTCGTTTTAATTTATAAGAATAGCTAAAAATTACACTTCGTAATAATTAACTATTCAAGTGGTATAGTTAATAAATAGCAAGTATTCGCTTGGAGGAACAAAATTCTCCAGCATTTTTAATCCATTATTTTTTCTTGTTTCCGCCACTATTAAATTTGGTTTCGCGTACCCCCGAATGATCCTTCGCGTACCCCCAGGGATAAGCGTACCACAGGTTGGGAAC
Source organism: Araneus ventricosus (assembly GCA_013235015.1). Taxonomy (NCBI): domain Eukaryota; kingdom Metazoa; phylum Arthropoda; class Arachnida; order Araneae; family Araneidae; genus Araneus; species Araneus ventricosus. The sequence goes on from BGPR01000373.1 coordinate 68,400, forward strand.
CTCTGTGCTAGTGGATGGATACTCTCACTGGCCGACTTACCAAAGCAGGCTTTGAAGTTGGAGATGGACCAGTGGAAGATAACTACACCACCAACATGAGAAGGACCGCCGGGACAGGATTTATTAAAACCTATATAGACACTTTACAAGAACTGCCCTAACAGTAGCAGTAAAGTAAAAATCACTCGAGAACTGGGAATCTTAGATATGCTTGACCCACAACAGTGGAGAGAGAGTATTTACAATATGTGACACATATGATATGTACATATATATTCGTGGCATGAATGAAATACATATAATTCAGAAGGCTCTCACTTAAACTGCAATAAAAAAGAAGTGGAAAATTCCTAAAAGAAAGAATAAAAATTGTCCGTCCAAGCAAGAGACGTTTAAAAAAATCCCTAAAAGAAAAGTTAAATCAAAATTTTAAGATTTCGGTCGGCCGGGGGTATACTGAGGAGTGTCCGTGGATGGAGAGCTAGTAATATCCGTATGGTGGTGAATTAAAAGTAGTATGAATTTAAAATAAGTCATTTTTCATCTTGCAGAGCTCATCAATTCGCTCCGGTCACCCCTACTATTCATTTTAATGCAACATCATGTTGAATAAAGGCAATCCAGTTTTAAATCAAAGTTATAATCATCAAAACTGAGCTGGTATTTTATCATTAACTAAATAATTTAAGACAAAGTCAGCTGTTTCGTATTACCGATGTGATCCATTTTTAATGGTAACAATTGGTTAGCAGAAAAATGTTCGAACACTTCATTCGATAATTTCGCTAAATATTAAGGATTAATTTATTAATCATGCTTCAAAATATTTATTCATATCTCGGAAGTTAAAAATTTAAAAGTTATTATTAAATTAAATTTTAAGCTATTATTAAGTTATCAAAATTTTTAAGTTATTCTTACTTTCCAAAGAAAATTTCACACAAAAGATGAAAGTGTTTTTAGAAGAAAGAATTATTTTTCTGTCTGAAGAATGAACAAAGGCTCATTTTTTTCATTGCAAAAACAAAACAGGTACATTTGAATGAAAAGATAAGATTTTTAATTGGAAATTCGAATTTCAGTTATTCATTTCATGTTAACATAGTAGTTAAATGATGCAGGCTATATGTTCCGAAATTATTGCAACAAAACTTCGGAAGAACAAATATTTCATCTCAAAATGTTGCCAAACAAAAAAAAACACTAGGCATCGAAAAGCAATTATACTGAGTCCGACTGCAACAACAACAAAAAAAGATACAAAAATATTAGAAACTTATAAGTTAGACAAACAGAACATGAGGATTAAACTTGACAAGTCCCATAAATAAAAAGAAAAACTTAATCACAACACTTAAGAAAACAGCTGTTCATTTTTTACCGAAGAATACTAAAAAGAGAAGAGAAAGACAAACAAAAAACTAATCAGATCATATCTTGACTTGTATCTACCAAAGCCCAAAATAGAACGACGAATGATTTTTTAAACCGCAAAGGACACAGACTATTACTGATAGGCATTTCTGCCCAACTTAATCTAGGAGGAACAAAAATTAAAATAGAGTAGTACTCCAGATACTTCGGAGGAGATTTGGTGCAGGAGTAACCACTGCTGATCCCCTGGTAATCGCATCAGGAGAAAAAAAAGTAAATATGGGAACAAAAGAAGGAGTAATGTCAGAGCACGACTAGAAAGGGAGCAGCACGAAAGTTGTCCCAGCGCAGAACTGATGATTACACGGAAGAGAAGGTTTTGGACCGGAGTTTTCTCCGAGAACAGGTTTAACTCCCAACGCAGTGGCGTGATATCGCTTTCTTCGAAATCAAGTGGCGTGCACTCCCTGCCTTTCCCGATTAGCCTCTGTGAGAAGAAATAGTTTCATTCCCTGGTTGATATGGAATTTGTTTATTTTCGGAAGGGAGAGACGAAAAAGTTAAAAGGAAAAATGACATAAAAATGTTTCAGAAGAGTTTTGTTGTAATGGCTTTTTGTGCTTATTAGAATGCTGGTAGGAAAGGTGGAAAAGAAAATGTTAGTCTTGGGTTTCAGTTTGTTTAAAAAATGCTTAATGCATGGGTGATATTTTTTCTACTAATTTACTGCATGTGGTATCTTATTAACACATGAAAATCAGAACGTGCGAGTCGTTTATGGTTCAGTAAACAGTCAGATTGTGTAATAATTATATATTTACTATCCGCTCTCGGCGACCAGCTTGTTAGACGGGAATATAATTTAAACTGAATCTCTTATTCATAATTTGATATTTATGGTTCCCTTAACAAAGTAATCTCAAACTTCAGACTACGATAGACATTTAACCAGCGTTCTTTTCGCAGCCTTAGTATTTCCTAGTATACTATCTTGAGGACTTTCTTTACATATTTACCAGAAAAATGCATCGGATAAAAAATAAATCAAAATCCAGTAGGATACTATCTTAGCCTTCAACAATGGAAGAGAAACACGCAATTGAATATTTGTTTAAACAATGAAAACGGCCTGAATTTCATTGTAACAAAGAAAAATATTGTTGTAAATTATGCCAAAAAATATTTTTTAAATGTTTAAAATTAAAGAAAAATCGTACGACAACTTAATTGATATCATTGAAAGGATAATGTTTTAAATTTTCAGATGGTGTGAAATTCATTTTTGTGTTATTGTTGTTTCGGAAGTTATCAAGGAAAAACGCCAAAATTTCTCTTAACTTTTAATTAATCAAAATTCTAATCAAAATTTCAATAAAAAGGATCCAAGGTGCACATAATCACCCTCCAAAGTATGTTTATGCCGAATGTCGCAGCTCTATGTGCAGCGGTCTGCCCTGTAGAGCGCCAGCACACATATTCTCCTTTATTATTAGTAGAAATGCTTAAGTTATACAAAGACAAGTTTACACATAGAATTTCAAAATGAAACAAAGCATAAAAGGAGAGTTTTTAGTTACAGTGACGGCGATTGAGATTAAACGTATGTGGGGGGGGGGTTTTATAGGCACCTAAGTATACCCCGGAGTATAGGGAGTAGACAACAACATTTAAAAATTTATTTATAAAATTAGTTTATTGGTTTTACTATTGGTTTTTTGATATTATTGGTTTTTGTATAATTCCTACTTTTAGGTAGCTAAAATGGAATAAAAATTTAATTATTTTTTCCACAAAAAGTGAACGGGGGCGATGCCTCCTGCACATTCGCCGTCATGAGTTGTTAATTAGCAAACTATCTCGGTCTATCTCTTGGCATCTACTGTATGTTTACAGCTCCAGAGGGCGTTGTCTCTTAGGCCAAACACAGTCAGTTACAGTTGACGGTACAAGAGTGGCTACAGAATATATGTATATAGTATGAAGAGGTGTACAAATGTCAGCAAATGTTCGAATTCCTTCATGGACGAATCAGTATTTCACTATTACAAACGGTATTTCAGGATGTGTTTTTTCCTATATGAAATTCAACAAACTCTCACCCGTAACTCAGTAAGCTACTTAAGATGTAAAACTGAAAGAAAGAAAGAAATAAAATGAAAATACTTGTTAAAAGAGGTTTTCTATAAAATTTCATGAGAAAGACTTTTTTATGCTCATTAAAATGCTATTGAAAAGGGGAAAATATACAATTATTCTTTTTGGCTTTTTTTTAAAGTTTTGTTTTAAAAATAACAGTTTTCCTTGATTCACTTCTGATACTTTTTGTCCTATCACTATCAAACGTGTTAAATGCATTTATTAGTTTTAAAATTAATGAAAATTGTGCGGATCAATTCAACTTTCCTTCGATTGATATGTAGATGTCTTTTCAGCTCGGCTTGTGAAGATCCAATTACGAAGGAAAATCATCTAATCATCTGAAGGATCTTTATTAAGCTCAAGAATTCTCTTGTAGCTTAATAAAGATCAAATAAAATATCGAATTGACTTTACCACAATGGGGTGAAAAATTAAGCTC
>BGPR01000373.1:72361-93448 GCA_013235015.1 Araneus ventricosus
CTCAAGAATTCTCTTGTAGCTTAATAAAGATCAAATAAAATATCGAACTGACTTTACCACAATGGAGTGAAAAAAAATGAACGTATATCATATTTAGCAAAAACATTTATTAAAGGAATATTTTATTCAATCTTTCTCTTTGAAATTGGGATATATTCAAAAAATGATTAAGAAATCGGAGATCAAGATTCTGTGAGCAGTTTTTAGCGCTTAGTAAATATTGTACTTAATTTTCATTTAATAGAACAATTTTGAAACTTTGAAATTTCTTTTTATCTTCAGTTTCCTATTATTAAATTATTTGACATTTAGTGTATACAATATCAAAATATTTCATTGCAATAATAGTTAAAAAGTTTTATATTATAAATGCTCCGAATAACAAAAAATTCTTTAACGATTCTAATCTCTATATATATAAAACAACGTATGTATATATGTTTGTTCCAGCATCTCTTCCGAATGGCTAATTCCATTTTGATGAAACTTGGTACACTGGTTCCTCACTATATGACTTGAAGTCTGAAGGGGGTAAATGAGCCCTAGCTCAAGCCTATGGGTAGGATGGGGCAAAGTCTCCAAAATACATGTTACTAATAGGCAGAGTGACTCACTTGACGATTTCGTAGGCTTCGGTGATTTTGATGAAATTTGGTACACACACTTCTAATTAGCCAGCTAAAACTACTATTGGGTAAATAAAAGCTAATCCAATCCATCAGGATAGTGTGGGGCAAAGTCTTTAAAATATATTTAATAAATGGGCAGATTGGAATGAAATTTGATATAGCTTGCACAATTTTGATGATACTCGACACATATATTGCTCATAGGTTGACTAAAAATAATGTATGGGTAAATAAACACTAATCGAATACCCAGAGTATGGTTAAAGAAACACTTATCCAATTTCTCCAATTCCATAATAGTTAAAATGAGTGTAAACTCTTGGAACGATTGATATGCTGTTGGCTATAGCTTGACCTATTTTGATGAAATTTGTTATATATGTCAATGGCTGATTTAAAATACTCTATGCGTAAGTAAACGCTAACCCATTCCCCAAGGGTAGGGTAGGCTTAACTCTCTTAAATACAGGGTGATTCTAAAAAAAAACTTTACCGACATATGACTTCCTAGCGAGCAAATCGTTATAGCGAGCAGAATAAAATTTTGTATGCGGGTATTATACGGTATGCTCTTAAGAATTATGTGCAAAACAATAGTCCAGCTCTCACGGTTACAGTTACAGTGAAAACATTTCGAAATTTTCAATGGCAACACCTAATTTCTTTTCGCTGAAAAGTGATCCTCACAGTAAAAAACTTAAAATGGAGTTGGAACGGTATTTTTAGCCACAAAAATGGCGGCGCTAGGCAGAGCCAAAATAAGTGAAAACTTCAACTGTGGTATAGAAAAACTTTGTTGATATATCACCCTCTAGCGAGAATATCGTTATTAGGAGCGGAATAAAATTTCGTATACAGGTATTATACAGTATGCGCTTAAGAATGATGTGTAAAACAATAGTCTAGATCTCATAGTTATGGTTACAGTGACTAAATTTCGGAACTTTACAATGACAACACCTACTTTTTTCACTGAAACGTGATCCTCACAGTAAAAAATTTAAAATGGAGTTGGAACGGTATTTTTAGTTCGAAAAATGGCAACGTTAGACAGAGAGGATGTAAAAAGCAAAAATAAATAATAGTGAATAATAGCTAGAAGAACTTTTTTTTTGTCTATGCCTAGTGACACCATTGTCTTAAAAATACCGTTACAACTCCATGTTCTTTACTATGAGAAAGTATTACTATTTATACTCCGTTGAAAAAGTAGGTGTTGTCATTTTAAAATTTCGAAATTTTTTTCACTCTAACCGTAACTGTGAGAGCTGGGCTATTGTTTTGCGCATCTTTCTTGAGCGCATACCGTATAATACCTGCATACAAAATTTTATTTCTTTCCCTATAACGTAGGACGTCATATATCGCAAAGTTTTTTATAATCACTCTGTACATATAACAAATACGATGATTGACAAAAAAATTGTTACAGCTGGGGCAATTTGATGACACAAGGTACATATGTTTCTCACAGGTCGAGAAATTTATTGTATGGGTAAATAAATGCTATTCCAAATCCTCAGAGTAAAAGGGGGCAAAACAACAGAATACATGTAAACCCTTGGACATGCTGTTGGAAATTCCTATGGCGATTTTGATTAATTTTCGCATATATATTTCTAATTAGCCAACGAAAAATTTGGTAGGGGTTAAATAGACGCCAATCTTATCTCTGAGGTTAGGGTGGGACAAAGCCGTTTAAATGCATTCAGCAAATGTATGACTGGCATGAAATTTGATACAGCTGGGGAAATTGATGAAGCTTGATACACATGTTCCTCATAGGCAAAATGAAAGCAATTTATTGGTAAATAAATACTCTTCCCAAACCTCAGATAAGGTGGATCCAAGACTTAGGCCGATTGACATAAAATTCGATACTGCTGGAGCGATTTTGAAGAAACTCGGTAAGCATGTTCCTCATTAACAGACATGTAATATTTTTGAGGTAAATAAGCCCTAACCCAGTCCTTCAGTGTATGTTGGGAAAATGGCTCCGAAATACACATAAAAAATGGACAGATCGAAAAGAAATTTAAGTTTCAATAATGTCGAACAAAAAATATGGAGGGGGTTAAAGTGTTTTTAGTCAACGCTTTAGGACGAAAACTACCGATAAGACAAGTAAAAATGTTTATTTAGAACTGCTGGAGCAATTTTGTCGAAACATGTTTCCTTAATTGATGTTGACACCTTAATTGTTGAAATTTTAGTTGAAAACTGATTCCCACATTTTTCAACAACAACAACAAAAAATACAGCATTGAGAAATGGGCCCTATCTCGCACTCTTCTATACTGGGTGAAGGCGAATCACAGAAAGACATTTATCAAATAAACTAATTAGCATTAAAGTTTTATGTCCTGGTTTCCTAAAATAATAATATGCCCCCCAAAAATTGATTAACAATGAAAGAAATAACTGTAATACTCTATATTAAGATTTATGTTCAATGAAAGAAACTTTTTGTACTATTAATATATGAATTATTTCATAAAAAATTCAGAAATATTTCCGCAAAAAGTAATTTTAATAAACATTGTTATTTTAAATAAATTATTCGTCTATATTTCGGTATAATCTTTTCTTCCAAAAGATTTTGGCCTAAGTAAGACCGGGCAACGCCGGGTAATCTGCTAGTGATAACTATATGATCCAAAAACTATAACATTTTCAATAAATAAATAATTTATATCTTCAGCTTACTTTTTTTTATCGTAGATCTGGTGTAAAATTGGTAAATCTTAACTCAAAAATAATATTAATAATAAATTAATATTATTTTTGCAGTTAAGATTTTCTAATGTTTACACCACATCTACGATAAGGAAAAAGCGAATTAATCTTCATATTTTCCCAATAGATACTAAATCTGTTTCAAAACTATTTCGTGCTAATGGTGTTGCCCATTTTTAATGCATAAGTTTGGCTGAAAGAAGGGTATTTTATATTCATTGCTTTCGCTGATCTTGCCATTTATTATGACCACACATCTAAATAATCATTCCTAATTAATGAGCTTCAAATTCACTGAAGTTATTATTATATATTTATATTCCCCATCGGGGGGACACCGTGAGTTCGCTGAGGAGATTCTGTCGTATAAGTAAGCAGGCTCTCGTCAACCTGATGGCACAATAATGGTGGTGTGGCTCTTCGGGCCCACTTCCGAAGACGGGTCGTATCCCGGTAAAACGGGGGTTGCTGCATGAGCAGCTCGTAATGGGGGCTATTATGCATGAACCACAGTGCCCGACTATCTGTTGCGGCGGCCGGTCTTTCAGTTGTTTACCCGGATGCTTAGGCAGGGCGGGGTGATGCTCTTTGGTCTATATATTTATATTTGAGTATTCTATCAAATTTCACTCTGGATTTTAATTCTCAACTCACTTTTTTATGGTAAAACGAAAGAAAAATAATAGGGGAAAATGTGATATAGCTTATTAAAAATGGCAGAAGTAGTGGCCGCTAAATTCATTTGGGTCAAGTGTCCTCCTACTTGTGGGGTGTTGAAGTTTGTACTGAACAGTATCATCTCAGGCATTCTACCCTATAGAAAATTACAAGGTCCGTCTGAAAACAGCTGTCCTGTAGTTTCGACGTGAGAAGTTTATATGAGAAATCAAATCAAACTGTCGTTGCTGTCCAATAAAATCTGACAAAAAGTTTTGGAAATTCCTTTCTTAGTGAATCCTTACTGTTTAAGAAGTAACTGCGTGCCACCTTTGGTAGCTTCAGGTCCAACGGGCTGCTTTGTAGAGTTTTTAAAACTATTTTTCCATTACGTATGCGTCATGATGCAATTTACAGGTAGTATACAGCCTATAAACATCATCGTGTTTACAGGTTATAAGAGAAAAAAACTGAAGACTTCAAACTATTAACCGGCGAAATACAGGTTCCTTTTCCAGTTCAATAGATCCGACTTGTACTTTGATCTGATGAAATTTAAATCCGTCTGAGTTAAGCCTATGAGCGGTAAGCTATTTTGATGTACTAACATCCAAGTCATGAAAATTTGCTTTTAAATTGAATAATTTGACCATTATTGCATTTAGTCAAGTATCTGAGATCTTATCCATGGAAGAATATTTTATCAATGGTACTTTAAGAAATTATACACATGGACATGAGACCTGCTTCTGAACTCAATATGAGAAACGGAAAAATACGTCTGAAGCAGCGCTTAGAGGGTTAAAGTAGGGATAGCAGTTATTGAGAAATTAACCGGTTTTCGGTTATTCAGGTTTTTTTCACCTCCGGTTTAACCTGGCGGTTATAACCGCTCAAAATAACAGGTTATTGAAATAACCAGTTTTAGGGTTTTTATCCTAAAACAAATATCGTTTGTAGACATTTTTTTTTATAAATATTGTTTTTACAGGAAATCAATCCATTGGTCAATATTTATCTATTCATAAAGACTCCTTCAGTAAATTTTATTCTAATCGAACCTAAAATCGAATTTTCCGATCCGCTTTTTTTTACCCGGTTATTGGATTTAAAAAAATAACCGGTTATAACCGGGACAGAAAAATAACCGAAAATAAAACGGTTGACCGAAACAAAATAAAACGTTTTTCGCTTGAGACCGGTTGTTTTTTCCCATCCCTAGGTTAGAGATCTTCCAACTGGTTTTGTACAGAAGTTTGAATCAAGCGTCCTGACTCAGGTCTTGTTCAAGTAACCTGACAGCACTTCAAAACTGCATGGTTGTCCTCAGTGGCGCGCTTGTTTATCTTCAAAACAGGGCGTTAATCTTACAAATCAGATTAATCCAAATTGCGCGACCCTTTAACTGCTGAATTAAACAATAACATGCAGTTCGATAAGAGCTCATAAAATAATTTGCACTTGCGTAACGATCAATATTGAATAGCGAGATTTATTTTAGTACTGGCATAACCCTTCCATTTTCAGAAGGAACAAAATAACAGAGAAAAGCCTTTCAAATTAAACTTCTTGAAATCTATGCATTAATTACGTTTAGAACTCCCCTGTCCCACAGTGACTACACATATATGTATTGTCAAACTCCTGCAGTTCTGTTTTCGCCCAGCTGTTAATGCTACTCCTGACTCTCATATTTAAAATGCAGCTTACACGAAGCCGCTTAAAATATACTTCCACTCTATAAAGAACTTAAATTTGGACGTGCACGCTCCAAAGGCAAAATCGCTTTCAGCAAAAGCGGATGTTCATTTGCATATTTATCTCAAGAAACCATGGAAATTACCTATTCAAAACAGTAGTCTTCAGCTATTTGTAATATTTCCCCCTTAAGCGAGAACTATTCGGGAAGATTTATGGCGAAATGGGTATACTTCCTGAACGGGAGTAAATTTACTTATTTCAAGGAACAAATACCGTCAGAATAGTTTGCCTAGTAAAAATATAAGTCGGAAGATAAAAATAATAAATAGTTCGTGAAAGTAAAGGTCTGCAAATATCGGGTAATAAAGTTTTTGAGTTAGTTTGTAAAAAGAATTTTTTCTTGTATATGGTTGAACGTCGTATATAAAAGTCAATGTATTTCTCGTTTATTATGTATGCTAGGCATTTCCTGAATAGTTAGCTGTCCATGTCACGGCCTTTTCAGTTATCAAAAAATAAATCTATATATTGATTGATCCAATTTAATTATGTATATAATAAATTAACCTAATAAAATTTTAATATATCGTCGCTTAACAAGCAACAGCACCTAACTCAATTTTTTGAAATTTCAAACAGGAAGAAAATACTCAGATTTTCGCTGCTAGTAACGAATATTTCTGAAACTTTTTAATGTCTGATATAAACATTAGACTTATGTTATTATTAGATGTGAAAAAAATTCAGAAATAGTCGTTATTGTTTGCGAAAAATTAGTATTTTCTTCCTCTTTGAAATTTCAAAAAATTGAGTTTAAGCGACGATACAAAATGTTATAAATATTCAATCGAAGTATATTCTCTTATTCCGATTATCATGAATAATTTCCTTTGACGATGGAAATTATTTAGACAGAATTTCCAGTGATAAATGAAAATTACTTAATGGCAGTATCTCCACTTATAGTTGAAAATGTTTTGGAAGAGTCTAGGTTTCGGTTGCAGAGATAGATGATTCGAGGTCCTATTGCATGAAAGATCTTTCACGTAGACAGACTTGGTGCATGTTAAATCCTCCAGGGTACAAACATCCACACACTGGTGTGGTGTCGAATTTTGCGACAGCGGTAGTAGACGGACCATGTCTCAACCTCACATGTATACGGACCTGGTTGAGGTTTTATTGGTTGAGAACGGATATGATTTTGAGGAAAATGCTTAATTTGATGTGTTGTTTCGAAAATCGTCCAGTGTGTTTAATGTGAAAACAGCTTAACAAGTCGTATGATGGAGAATGTCGCTTTATTCACGAATATTTCGGAAAACACGAAGCACAGGAAACATTAAAAACAGAGCTTGCACAAATTAGAGACACAAACATACAGCAAATCACGAATAATTTCAGTAACAACACTTTCAGTACCGCTAGGCGTCTAACTGCTTACCAGCTCCCACTGCAAACAAAACTCCAATGAGATATTCCAAAGACGTTCAAACACACTCGCACTCCAAAGAAATTCTCTTCCTCCTTCGAACCGTCCGGTATTTATAGCTCTTACAAAAGGGCGTCATCATCAACATTTCTGGAGATATCTAGATCTTGGTTCCTATGTGAGTGAGACCATAGTACTCGAAGATTCGACTATCTTCGTTTTGTCACCAAATTTTGCCAGGGTGCGGGGTACTGGCTAGGTGCCCCCTGGCATCCAGGAAAGCATCTGTAAATGTCTCTTCCCAACCATAAGATTAACATGGCAGGGAAGCAATATTACATGTTCGCAACAATATGTTTCTAGGAATGCTTATGTAAAAGATGTTTGGATGCTTATCACAAGTATGTAAGTTTCTTTTGAAGAATGATAAATAAAAATATTTTCTTTTTATCGCTGTGGAGTATTTACTAACTGTATAATAAATTGAAGCAGTGTTGGGAATGAACACAAATTTTTAGTTAATTATGTTCCTATCACTAGGAAAAAAACTGAAAATTCTTAAATCATAGTATTTAATCGAATCATCACATAAACAGCGATTATTTATAACAACCGACTAGGGAAAAGACAGGTTATATTTCGTTGATCCAATCCGTTATTTTCAACGGTTATTCATTTCAAATTAACAATTTAAATGAAAATAACATCAATGCTCACCACTATGTCAGACTTTTTCTATATTGAGCCAATTTAGTTTTTATGGATTTTCTCTCTAATATTTTATTATTGACCGAGCGAAGAGAGGTCTACTTTTTAAGTCCAACATTTGGCACTTTGTCTGTCATTTGTAAATTTGCACGTTAAATAAAATGTTATTGAAAAAAATTACAAAAAAAAAAATGTTTTGTAAATTTGTTTGTTACGCGATTACGACCAGATACTTTGTTCGATTTCCTTCAAATTTGACAGAAATGTCTCTTGAAGCAATAGAAAACGATGTATATGTTTTATTTCTTATTATTTAAATTCGATAATAAAATAATTATTTTAATTATATATAAGTATTATATTAATTGGTAATAAAAGACTGAGTGGCAACCGAACATTAAGATTATGACATCAGAGTTGTAAATAAACACAGTTCGCTTATCGCTATGTATCGTTATTCGCATTTTGCTAAATAAATCTTATCTATTTTCATAATCTTTGGCTATCTTTCAGTTCTAAATTTATATTAAAACTCATTCATCATCTAAACCATTTCTTTTATACCTTATATGGCGCAGTAACCAACTTAAAGAACTTTAAAAATTCGCTTGTAATTGTTAAGCCTAAATGGAATTAAACACGCCTCTCGCCGAGAAAAGCGATCTCGCCAAGATAATTTCGCTTGCCTTATGAATCGTCTGTTTCTCATAGCAACGACAGCTTTTCGCTTATATATATATATTTTTTTTTCCAAATTGTAATATTTATCTTCAAGTTATTTTGAGTTCCATCTTTCTTAGTTCTAACGTAGTGAGTGATATTTTAATTTGATGCCTATTTAATAGTAAAAATTTCTCGATGATTTTCTTTAACTAACTAATTTAAGAATTGAATTTGTGATTTTTTGGTGCCGTCTTTTTCAAAATATTTCGATATGCCGCCTAAAGATAAGCGAAGTAAAAGAACTAGAGATGTTTTGCTAATTCAGCAGATTGCGAACCATTTTATACATATTAACTCCAAATTTGTCATACCTTAAAAATTGTGCTGAACTTTTGAATACCAGTGTACTCCTCGAGAGTCAAATTTTGATGTCCGGTGTTCCTACAAACAATGATGTCTTCGCAATCAATAACATTTGCTAAGCTTTTTAAAAATGTGATGAACAGAAAACCTTAGCTTTTTGATTCGGGGGTGGGGGAGGTTTAGCTAGTTTTATTCGAGGTCTACTGTTCACAGAACCACTAGTTTAGATGTGTCCAGTTTCATTTATCCCTATATTTGACCGAGCGAAGAGAGCTCCTGTTTTAGCTCGAGCTTTCGGCATTCGTCTGTTTGTCTGTAAATTTGTTTGATACGCAGTCATGGCCAAAAGGGATGTTCGATTTTCTACAAATTTGACATGCATGTTCCTTGAACTCAGAGAAAACGACTATTTGCAAGGGCTTTTATTTATTCTTTGTTTTATTTCAAAAATATTTCGTCGTTTTAATGGTTTCAAAGTCTGGCGAATCAGTGGCGGGTTTGGCACCACTAAAACACTTGAATAATTTTGATGATGGCGAGATATTTAATTCCATTTTTTGTAAATGCTCATAACAGCAGACTTTAAATTGTAATTTTGGGAATACTTATAATAAAAGCAGAACTTCTCTGCTTTCATCAGTATTCGAAATCAAATAATTCGCATTCGAAAGAAAAAGTGACTAAACCTTTAAAGACTGCCATGAACAGACCTTTGTTTATTTGGGGGGGAGGGATGGACAGAATCTACTGTTCGCAGAACTACTAGTTCAGATACTTTAACCTTCTTATGGCGGGCGAATGTGAGAGATACACTAGAGAAGAATTTTGTTTTATATGTTTTACCATAGGGTGCAACGAAAGCATGACCTTGGTTATTCTTTCAGATCCATTCGGCGAACTGTTAGTCATTGTTTGGAATTGTAGGCGTTAATAGAACTCCGCGAATCTGCTACTTATATTTCAGAGTTACGCGCGACCGTTGCAATGAAATGATTACGAAATTGACTTCTTGCATTTTATATCTAAACTTCAATTGTGTTTTTTACTTCATATTGTCTTTACAGTCTTATATTCCAAATTTAAATATTTCAGTTGAAATATTGGCAATTTCATTTATTTTATTTTCACGTCTTTGGTCATTTTGTGTTTTGAGATTACATTGTTTCCATTCCATATTAAATAAAATTTGTTTAAAATAAATGTACTTATTAACCTCTATCCAATTACAATCGAATTTTAATAATTACCCTCTTAAAAATTGATATTTTACAACGTAGCTAGGAAATACACGCGACCTTTCAGGTTGGTATAAAGGGCGCGCCTTCTTAAAGGATAACAATGTAAAAACAAGTACGTTTTAGATACAATGATAATAAAGAAAAATCAGTAAAGATAAAAAAAATCGTCTGCGATTTTACATTTAGAAAATATTTTACAATATATAAATAAAATATTTTTCCTTTGAAACTTTTCATAAACAAGTCTTATTTTTGAAGCCGAATATACCACCTACTGTGCAGATCTCTAAGCTAATGCAGAAGTGCGATCCTTTCCAAAATAAACTTGAATAACATTTTCAGAATACTTTTTCTGAGAATTTCCTATCATTATCACTTTCGCGTAGGAGTATGGAAATATTACTGAATAAATACAAAGAAAAAGTTTATTTTAGAGAATATATATATATATATATATATATTCAGCGTAGAGATAAAGACAGCATCACTGAACGGATAAGATTCTATTATATATTCTGTACAGTTTACTTTTAATAGAATTCGAAGAATTCCATTTCGGAAATTGCCAGTATCAACAATACGTTCAAAGCCTTTTAGAATAGACAAGTTTTGAAAGCAATTTCGGAGATTGTTAAATTCCACGAAAATGATCTTTTGCTTGTCATTTGCCTATTCTCAGAAACCATTGTAAAGCTTTTCTCCATTAGAATTGATGAATTGCCTTTATAACTTCTAAACATATTTTATTGAAGGTTATTGGTGGCGTTTTAGTCCATTAATTTTTGAATCTGAAAGTCATGGGTTTGAGTGTCAGTTTCACAGGTGATTCGCAGGAAAAGTAAACAGGAAAAGCATAACCTCGGGAATTCTAAATTTCGGATAATCCGAACATCTTTTTTTAATTTTCTGAAAAAATTTATTAAAAAACGAAGGAACATATCAATTAAGAATCAGAAACAAAGCTAATGTTTATTCCTTATTTAAAAGAAGAATAATTGGTGTTTAAGAATGAATATAGCACCTTAATTAGTAGAAACAAAATCGGGTATCTTCTTTGGACGGAAGGAACTAAATCTTCTTGATGATCTGAATCGCGGCTAGCTCTTTCACAGAGTTCCTAAAGTCAATACTCTACTGCATTTGTTATTATCAGGAGTATTTTACCGAATTTGCCGGATAATCCGAATTTTCCGGACTCCGAACAGAGGTCAGCTACAATTAGTTTGGATTCCTGAGGTTGTACTGTATAGATTAGAGGTTTCCAACCCGGGGTACGCGTACTCCTAGGGATATTCGAAGGACCAGTTGGGGGTACGCGAATTCAAAGTTGTTAATGGCGGAAACAAGAAAACATACGGGAGAAAAAAAATTCCAGAATTTTGTTTTTCCAAGTAAATACTTCCCACTTAATAACTGTAACATTTGAATAGTTGATTATTACGAAGTGTAATCTTTATCTATCCTTATAAGTTAAAACTAAATTATTACAACGCTGCTTTCCTTTGTTTGGCGTTTAACTAATACTATTGTAAAAATGGAATAAAATGTAAAATCAAAAATAAGTCCTGCAAATGCTATTAATCTAGTTATTTGTCTCGTAAGCTAACCGAAGCCCTTAACGTTATTGATTTGAATTTCGTTGCATAGACGGATGGTTGGGGGAAGGGGGATATGACAGTAGAGGGTACGTGAAAACTAAAAGAATAATCAAGGGGTAAGCGAGGGAAAAAAAGGTTGAGAACCCCTGCAGTAGATCTTCGATTTTCCGAGCTAAATGGGAGCGTAATCACCTTGGATAATCGAAAATTCGTTTAATAGAAATTACATTTTTAATCATGATTTCATGACGTAAAACTGTATTTACTTTGTTTATCAGAATAGAAAGCATTAAAAAATGAATTTACTGAATGTACTTTGTATACGGAGTTGAAAATAATAATTTTATATCACACATTTTTTCTGCAAGATGTTAGGAAGAAGATTTCTGTTAATGGCTAGCTAACCAAATAATATTTTTATTTTTAAAATCTTATTCTTAAAATTAATTATTTTGATAAAATATTCCAAAAGAATTCTTTTAGCGCAAAAAAATGTAAAAAGTTTTAAAACGTTCTTATTAAGATACAATAAAACCTCAATTAACTATCCGTTTTTGTTATCCGTATTGTGATATTCATAACGAATAAAAAATATACATTTGTAGAATTATTAAAATATTTAAATAAAGAAATTAATTAGATAAAAAATCGTTTGGTCATAAAAGAAATTCATATTAAAATATCGTTTGGCTGAAAAAGAAATTAATTAAAAATATCGTTTGGCATTCATTCTTTTCTGAAGGTAATAAAAATAATTTGGCAACGATATTGCCTTTTGCTAACGTTGCCTAGCAACGGAAAAGAATTATGATTATGAGATTGAACGTGGAATTCGATATAAGAATGATGTAACGTTTATGATGTAAGTGTATATGTTGGTTTTTCATGTTTGTGCTGTGGTAGACGTCCAAAAAATATATTATTTTTGATAAAGAAGGCTCCTCGATTCTTCATACTATGCTGCAATACATCACAGTATCGTCTAAATAAACGCAGGTTTATAGTATTGCAATACATTTCTGTGCATTAATATTCTTGTATTGAAGTTTATAGTGATCGTTTTATAGAATTAAATACAATACATATGTATTATTTACTTTTAAAGGATTTTTTCCCATTTTATTCCCAGGCCAGCAGAGAAATCACATAACTGTACAAGTGTATTAAGAGATTTCTGTTATCCATCTATTCGGTTATCAGTCATAGCTCTGGTCGGGATGGTGACGGTTAATCGAAGTTTCACTGTCATTTGAAAATACTTTTAGAGAAAGGCTATATTTTTAAATGGAATAGAAGGAAACGTATGTTATTTTCCATTACAAAAATAACAACAAAAATTATTTAAATTAAGAGGTAAGATTTTTCATGAGAAATTTTTATTTTCAATATCTGCTTTGATTTAAACAACTTTCACAAACACAATACATGTTAAATATTTTACTAAATTATCTTATCGATGCTCCTGAAAAGCAATAATTTCACCTTAAAAAAGTTATCAATCGAAAAGAAACAAGACATCAGAAACCAATTACATCTTCAGCAGGAAAAAAACTACAAAATTATCAGAAACATATCAGTTAGACAAACAGAAGAGTTTGATTAAAATTGAAAAGTCTAATGAAGAAATCCAACTTAAGCACTACATCTAAAAAAATAGATACAATGCTCTTTATTGTTCACGAAAACCAAAAAGGGAAAAGAAAAAACTAACAAATCAAGCAAACAGAAAATCTAATCAAATCCCGGTCTGAAAAAAACAAACTGAAATCTTATCTTGTATCAATAAAACCCCCAAACAGAACGATGAATTCTATTTCTAAACCATGCATGCCACAGATCACTTCTAATCTCCAGAAAAATATAATTTGAAAACTTTTTTTTATAAACCGTTCAACACAATTTTATGATATAGACTATTTTATATGAAGAAGGGGAAATTGTCTCACTATTTTCCATTAAAAACAAAATAAAGACCATTTAAATCGAAGGAAAAGATTTTTATGATAAATTACTTTACACTTTGCTCTTAAATTTAAACAACTGAAATAAAAAATATAGATATTAAATATTTTTCTGTGTGATTTTATCAAAACTTAAGCAGAACAGAAAACTCACCTTGAAAAAGTTATAATCTGAAAGCAATTACGTTGGCTTCTTTTCTAAAACGGAAAAGAAATACAAATACATACCACAAGAATAACAATTAACAGAAAGTCAAAAGTTAGATTAACAGAATACTATAACTAAAATTGGCAAATCTCATAAAAAAACAAGAAACTTAATCACAACATGAGAAAAAACAAATTCGGTCTTTTTCATTCAAGTCTAGCAAAAAAAGTAACAAGCCCAATAACAACAAAAAACCCTTATCAGATCATTTCTTCTTTTGTATCTATCATCCCCCGAAATAGAAGGATGGTGCTTTTCTTAAACCACACAGTACACGGACCATTACTGATAGTTATTTCTTCCCAACTTTATGTTGCAGTAACAAAAATTATAAAGACTGAACTAAACCAGATACCTCGGGGGGTTGGTGCAAGAATAACCGGTGCTGATCCCCTGGTAATCACATCAGGAGAAAAAAACAGTCAGGATGAAAAAAAGCAAGATTTCAGAACATGACAAGAGGGCACAGGGGTTGTTCCACCAGAGAACTGATGATCGCAGAGGATTGGACGGAAAGATTAAAGAGGTAGATAGTTTTCTCCGAGAAGAGGCCAAATTCCGAACGCAGTGGTGTGATGGCATTTTCTTTGAAATCAGTGGCGTGCACTCCCCGCCCCTCCCAATTATCCTCGGGGAGAAGAAATCGTTTCATCCCCTGGTTGATATCGAATCCGTTTGTTTTCCGATGGGAAAGAAGGAAAACCGCAGGAACAAGGGAATAATGAAATGAAAATTTTCGAGAAAGAGGATTTCTGTGAAACTTATTGAGATAATGTTTTTCCATTCTGATTAGAATGCTGGTGGAGAGAATAAAGCAAAAATTTGTTTTCTGGTTTTCGTTTCATGTGACATAAAACATTCAATGTTTTGTTGCTGTTTTTTGTCGAAACACTATTAGATGTGTGAAATACATGTAATAATTCTGAAGTTTATGAAAATTAGAATGATGAGTATTATTGTTCTATTTTTAGTCTGTAACCTTATAATGTTCATATTCCACTTGCAAAAAGTAATTGATGGGAAAAAAGAAACTGCTAAAAATTCTAAGATCTGTTGAACCGGACAATGTTGAAGATTTGAGTCGACTTTTCTGTCTTCGTCTGTCTTGACTGCATCAGTCGTTGAATTCTATGCGCAAAGATTCTTACATTGCCCAGTTTACAGGAAGAATGCCAGTATAAAAGCATTATTATGCAGTTAGACTTTGATTAACGGTCACCGTCGGGACCAGGGCTGTGACGGATAACCGAATAGATGGATAACAGAAATCTCTTAATATGTATGTACAGTAATGTGATTTCACTGCTGGTTTGGTACGAAAATGAAAATAACATCCTTTAAAAGTGAATAATACATACATGTTGTATTTAATTTTACAAAACGAGCAATATAAACTTCAATGTAAGAGTAGTAATGTATAGAAATGACGGATTAGATTTACTTAGACGATGATGGATAATAGAAACTAACGGTTAATCAGTTTTACTTTATTAATAAAAGCAAAAGTGAAAATTCTGCTTTGGAATTAATGTTCAAAGGAAGCAAATTTTTTATCGTAACTATAATTTGGCCAAAGGCACAGGAGTTTGAGTTTTAGTTTTGGTTTATTGGCGTAAGATCCATTCGTTGGCTGTACCAGAAGTACAAGAACGAAAGCTTTGAGGAAATAATATTATTGTTTGAATTTAATTACAACTGTAAAAAAGCATTCATAGAATTGGATACAAGATTCGATCGTTTGCATTTGTATCGACGATATGTCCGCATATCAACATAAAGATCTTGTAAAAGTTTCATATCCTCAGCTTCAAAATCATTCAAATTAAATAAATTTTTATAGCTCTTCCCTTAATTTTTCCTTCCAGAGTATTCATGAGAAATTTCATCAATACATGACAGCTGATTTTATTCAGTGAAGATAGAGCTACTGATAATAAAATTTCATCATAAAAAAATTTTATTTCGTGCCAAATTTCTTTTCGTTGTTTTGTACAGTAAAGTTTTAGGAGGGAAAATTCTGGAACCTTTACTTGCAAGTGTATTGTTGTTACATTTTACGTCATTTGTTAAATTCTATACTAAGATTCGTGCCGGAAATATCTTTCGAAATTTCGACAATTTATTAATTATTGTATGTAAGTAAAATTTTAACTCAGTCTTTATGTAAATAATATATATTACACACAATAATTGTTCATTATTTTATGTAAGCAATATTTTATCAGGAAAAATTCTGGAACATTTTTGCAAGCGCGTGTTTTTTACATTTTAGATCATTTGTGACATTCTCTAAAAAAGTCTTGTTGTAAATATATTTCGAAAGTGCGAAAATTTATTCATTATTGTATGGAAATTTTGCTCATTAAAACTTCGATATAAGAAACTTTTGCTTGCTTTTGTACAAAAATTTCTATCACTCACCTACATAGCATCTACACAAGGAGCTCGTTAAAAAGCAAGACAGAGAATAGAAATTCATCTTATTTCAAAAAATCATTTGCCTTCATTCATTTTATCACACACAAACAATTAATAACACAAGCAGACAGCAGATCAATAATAAATGACAGTAACAGCACTTTCAATAGAGCTCAATGTCTATCACCTCGCCAGCTTGCACTGCGGTAAAAGCTCTAAATACGACTGATTTCTCGTTTGAGTAGTTTGCCTCTTACACCTTTTCTGACAGGATGTGACATCACATAGAAATCTCTCGAAGGTTCTTTAAATTTTCGTTCCCAGTAAAAATAGGGCCATATTTCTTGAATCTTCTAGAAGCTTCGTTCTGTCGCCAAGTTGCCAAATTTATTTCCAAGGTAGGGGGTTCATTGGCTTGGCTTCCATTCTGTAAAACTCCCTTTCTTGTCATAAGATTAGCATGCCCGAGAAACAACTTTTCAGCTTCGTACCCATATGTTTATCTTTATTTCCTTTGTTTGGTCTTTAGAAGGAATCTGAACCTTTTACAAAGAATTTTGAAATGTACAAGAAAGACACCCAACGATCGTACTCTGCACTTCTAGAGGAAAGAAGGATTTTGAGACTTCACTTGATCTCTCATTCTATCTTTCATTTTCTTCTGAAATTTCGCTTTTCTTATACTTTATTTTCGAGTCTCTTCCATCTTTTCAATATTGTTTTCGATTTCCTTTTAAAACAGTTTTTCACAGAATTCTCTGAAATGGATGACGATATTTGCTTTTTTTTAACTGAAAGGGAGCTGAACATTCTAAGAAATGCATGTACATATCTGTATCTGTTCAGGGATGACTTTTCTAGAAAATGCAAAATAATATTTATTAAAAATATAAGTTTCCAATTCATAACAGAAAATCCTCTCAATGACTTAAATTTTGTAATAGTTTAATCTCTTTTTTAATGAATTTCTACAAATACAAGAATTGAACATTAAATAGTGGAAGAAAAACACACGCACATATTTTTTCCCTTTCCAACAGTATTCTAATCAGCAAGAAAAAAATTCTCCTTCAATTTATTACAATAAAAAAAATCATTTTTTATGCATTTACAGTTTATTTTTTCCTCTTTCACTTCCCCCTAACGGATTCTACATCAACCTGGAAATGAAACAATTTTTTCTCTCCGAGGCAGATCGGGAAGTGCACGCCACTGATTTCGGAGAAAGTGACATTACGACACTGCTTTCGAAATTACTTCTATCTCAGAACAAAATGTCCTCCCCAAACTCTTCAAATCCACCCTTCCTTCCTCCAGTCCCTAGGAATTACTAATTTTGTGCTGGAACGATTCCTATGCCATCCTGTTGTCATGTCCTGATATTTTCCTTTTGTCGTCTGTTTTTCTCCTGATGTGATTATCAGGGGATCCAGCGGTTATTCCTGCTCCAAACCCCCACCGAGGCTTCAACATAACTTTCGTCTTTATAATTTTTGTTACTCTAAGATAGAGTTGGGAAGAAATAACCATCAGTAATGATGTTTCTCCTGTGCGGTTTAAAAAAAGAATATCCATCGTTATAATTCGGAGGATGATAGATACAAAAGGAAATACCATCTGATCAGATTTCTGGCTGTTTTTGTATTTTTTTACTTATTTTTTTGCTGGACCTGAGTTAAAAATGGTAATGAATTTGTTTTTCCAGATGCTGTGATTAAGTTTTCTTTGTTTTTCATGAGACTAGTCAGTTTCGATCATAATATTCTGTTTATCTGATGTACAATTTTCGAATATTTTTTTCTGTTGCAGAGGGGTCCAGTGTAATTACTTTCTATGTCTTCTTTCTATTAGAATGATTATTTTTTAAGGTGAGTTTTTAGTTCTTGTGAAGTTTTAATAAGATCAATTAGGAAAACCTTCATTATCTATATTATTTATTTAAGTTGTTTAAATTAAAGGAAAAAATTGAAAATATCTTTGTATATAAAATAGCAACATTATTTTTTAGTATGTTTGTATTTATGTTCTGTTTTGTGTTCTTTATGCACTCCCAAGCCATTTGCCTTATACCGAGAAAAAATTTGGCACTGTGTCGGATTAACACAAGCGGGAGTTAACGCCGTAATTTTAAAAAAAATTCGAATTAGACTTTTATTTATTCAATTTTAAATGGTAAATTCGGGCGTTTTTTCTATTTTCTTTTTTTTTCCTCTATTATTAATAAAATATGCACAGGCAGAAAGGTTATACTTCTTATATTTTAATTTATCACTTCTTGCATTATTTATTAATTTATCTTTATATATTATTGTTTTTGAACCATATTAAAGGTAGTTGGTTCTTGCATTTTTCCCCAATTTTATTTTATTTTATATATATTTCTTTTATGTATTTATCTTCATGTATTATTCGTTTTGAGCCATATTAGCTAAATATTGTTGTAGCGAAAAATGAAACAAAAGGAAAGGATTTTTATTACTGCTTAATACGTAAGTATAGGATGCAATTTTAAAACAAATCTGGAAATTTTTGATCGGGACAATAACTGAAGAAAACTAAAAAAATTGTATTAAGGAGAGCAGTGCTTTTTAATCCCTCTCATAAAATGTCCTCTTCTTTCTTAATTTGGGTCAATATACATTGCTCAATTAGACAGTTCCTGTGCCATTTTTTTAACAATTCGCTTAAGATCCTGTAAGGTAAAACTTCTTCATTATTGCTGACTACATTGTCAGATAGTGCGACAAGAGTATTCACTTATTAACTCACTGGTCATTTGCCAATCGAAGAATCAATTAATTCTTTGATTTTTCCTACTTTATGTATCTAAAAATTGTATATACGGTAAAACCCCGGATAACCGAACTCGTGTTATTCGAAGTGCCTCTGAAGTCACAAATCCAAAAAACATTTACTGCTCTGCACGTAAATAATCGCGAAGGCGAGACATTTTTGCAACTATATCCCCACTTATTTCTTTTGAGCCTGCCTAAGAAGGTCAGTGGTTAATTTTAGAATGCTAAAATTAAAATTAATGGGTATTAGCAATATTAATTACGATATTGTTTACCTGCGCCAGTCAGGCGCCCGAACTCGCGAATGCGAACATCACACCCGACGGAGGGTTAATTTAATAAAGAACATAAGTGTAGCCTGCAAAGAGAGTTCTGAATTCATTTTACACTTAAAACGTTTCAAAATGACATACTGTAATTGGATATAAAATAGTAATAGATGTTCACATATCGCAACCGACAAATTCTTTGTCCGAAACGGTTAACCGGGGTTGTACTGTATTTGATCTTCTCTCCGAAAGGCTTTTTCAACTTGTACGATATCTTTGACTTCATTTTCAATTTGAAATTCTTGCGTTGGATAAATTAAATGGAAGATAGCGCGTATGCCCAAAAGCACTCTCTGCAAATCCTCATTCGGTAAGGGTACAGACTTAAAGTATGCAGACTTGCAAGCAATCCATTAAGCACCTGCATTTGTCAAAAATCTCCGTTTCTATCTAGTTCCTCAGAAGAAGTGACGAAAGAAAATATCATTAACTGTTTCAGAGTTCCATTGGTAAGAGGTCCTTAGAGGATGCCGAAAATAACTGCTGAAAGAGGCTCGAAGATAAAGAATAAGAAACTCAAAATTTAAGAACTGAAAAGAAATTAAGGAAGGGGAAGACATCAAAGGAATTCTCAAAATTGTAGCTTTCGAGAAAAGTGCAAATAACATTCGATTTCTATTTTTCTTGTGCATTTCAAATTTCTACTTAAAAATTCAAGTTTCGTTATAAAGAATAAATAAAGAAATAAACAATTCATAGATTCACAAAGATATACGAGTTAGGGATCTTTTGGGGGAAAAATGAGTGAAAGCATATAAGTTGAAATAAGACGAATTTCTCTTTTCTTGCGTGAATTGGAGTAAAAGTGTCATGTTTATGTTAGTGAATAATAGGAATTTTAGTACAGTATCTAAGAAAATTTGCAAATGCTATAGTCATTAAAAATAAAGCTTCCATACACATTGAAATCTAGAATATGCATAATTTTAAGTTATTCTATCACAAAAGAACTTACATACAAACATCACTACAATGAGCAAGCATTTTTAAAACAAAAAAAAGTCCAGAATTATTTTCATATTAAAATATAAGAAAACTGAAGAAAAGAGATTTTTCTCCATTAAAACTTATTTGTATGACAAAAATGTTATCGTGAATACAAAAACTCAAGTGACCAATTAATAAGAACAATCATTAAATTATAAATCAAATAAGACCACGCAAATGTGACAAAACTCCTCATAAATATTGTTATTACTCATCAATAGCGAACGGTTAAGCCAAAAAAATTCACAATTTTTTCAATTTAACAAAACATGAAAGTTTTACGAATTGGCTAAAAATAAATGAGGACAATGAGTAATACAATTGATTGACATTTTTCGATCCACTTAGACTTGAAATCCAGAAAAAGCCCAAAGTCGATAGTTTTCCATCAATCTTTGGAATTTTAAAATTTCACCCTCTCTGTTTATTATAGATTTAGTTCAATACTCCGCATCTTTAACCTTAGATTACTAAACATTCGTCTAATAGACTACCATCTCCTGCAAGTTTTGCAAATTCGAGATGTTCCCATTGCGCTCTTGTCATCTCACTCACATTACCTTCATATTGAGCAAAATGAGTTAACTGAATGTGATACACAGTGTTTATTACAGATTTAATTGTTAAATACTCCGCATCTTTAACCTTAGATTACTAAACATTC
>BGPR01000373.1:93458-122470 GCA_013235015.1 Araneus ventricosus
AGATAGGTAGCGTTTCTTGTTAAGCGACGATTTGTACTTTCTGTCCATCTAAAAAACGCAAAATGACAAAATATTAGTAAAACTACTGCAACAAGGCAGAGCGCTGTGGAGAGCAAACTTTAAGTATCTGTCAATAGTTAAAGCTAATTTTCTCCACTTTTCTATTTTTTAAATGCAACATTATAATACATTTCTTAAGTTACACTAATTAGTTTTAAATAAATTAAAAAAGATAAAAACATATACTTGTTTTTAACTCATAGTCTGTGAATCGAATGATTAGTTACAGATTAACATTAATTTAAATTTAGTTATCTAGAGTTAAAGTAATAAATCTTTTTTAGCGATACCGGTCTGTACCCTCAAGCAACTTCTGTAACCGAGCATCCTCTTCCTCCTACATTGAGGGTACTTAAAACCAGCCAAACTTCAACTGTCCATCCTACTTCTTCATCTCTTCCTCATCTCACCATAATTTTTCTTTGGAGATGGAAGGTCTCGTTTCACCAGTTCAACATTCAACTTCGCCTTCTCTTTAGCCCATTATCCCCTAATGAATTCAGAACTGCTTTAGTCGTTCTTTTAGGACTTTTTCCCGTGTTCCAACGTGTTTCACCTTTTTCAAATAGAGTCCATCATCTAACAACTTTTTAAAACTCTGCGCGGCCCATTTCTATGTTTTGTGTATATATTTTATTTTATTTTTATTATTGTATTAATTTTTTTCATCTGTTTCCTTTTTTAATTTTTTGAATAGATTTTTTTCGCATTTTACAGTTTTTCCATTGCATGTTGTCTTCATTATTGTCCAGTTACTTCATGCGCAGTTGTGTAATTTTGTGCTTTTTCAAAGTTTTATTTATGAATTTCTCTGTAGTGTTAAATAATAGAAGTAGAATTTAACAAAGGAAAAATCATTATAATTTTCAAACATTAAGTCTTTTCACAACACAAGCAAACTATCATATCTAAATTTGCATTTGTCTACATGAAAACTTTCAAATATGGCATTTTTATTTTACAAAACATCTATAGCTCAAAGATTTTTACGGTGATGAGAAGCGTGGATATCCTTTCAACAATAAACATAAAAGGCATTTTCAGAAACCTTTCTCTAAGATTTCACTATTATTATTATAAATCTCGCGTAGGACTATGTAAATTTTACTGAATAGATGCCAAAGTTCTTCTATAAAATTTAGAATATTTATATAGAGAACATTTTCAGCTCAGACTAGTTCGAAAGAATATATTATTTTGCAGAGTCTATTTTCAGCTCTTAAAGAATTCTTAATCTAAAATTCATATTTTAACAAAAATATATCGAGAGGAATGTTTGAATAAAGAAATTTCAAAAGTGATTTTATAAATATTACTATTCCGTAGAGGTTACTTTCTGCTCGTTATGCGCAAGCATATTTTTAGAAATCCGTATAAATAATTTCTCCAATAAAATTGCTTAAGCATTTCTAATTGAGTCAATTCACGTGGTAGGACAATCACATAACTAACGCAATGTGCTTCATCTATTACCTAACTGGAAAGTGAGTTGAAAATCAACGTCCTTCTTTCATACGTAAAACGTGCAATGGAGCCCAAATTTGTCTCAGCGCATTTGATGTCGATCACGTGAGTATTAATTGACTTAGATATTGCTCTATATAAATTAACATAAGCGGTAATTGTGGATCCTTGGCAGTCTCAGATTTATAACCGCAAAGTCTTGACTTTGAGTAAAGATTTCTCTGAAAATCATCATGAAATCAGTTCTGGGGTTCATTAAATCTTGAGAATCCAAATTCGTGGAGGGAATCTTGACCACACTAACCAGATACTAATGTTAAGCGTTGTATGGAAGATTTCATCGTTCAACAAAAAGATCTGGGCCCTATTTAGAACTAGGACCTAGAATTGGGGTTTAGTGTTGCATTTTATGTTTCCAACGTTCACCAAGGATCTAAAATACATATAAAACTAGTATCTAGAACTGACGTTCAGTATTGCATGGAAAGTTTCAGTGTTCATCAAGGGAACATTTGCGACTAGGACCCTGTACTATCGCTTAGCATTACATGGAAGGCTTCAGTGTGTTAATTTAACTCGCTTATTTCCTCATCAATTCGAAATCATACAGTATCCACTCCTAAAGCTGTAACGGTCATGATTCTCTAGAAACAGAGTTTGGGCTTTTTTCATGCCTGATTTTGCCAAAGTTCCTCCATGTTCGTGGGCATGTTTTACACTGATTTAACAAGGCTAAATATCTTTGCGGTAGTGTGATATCTAAGATTAGAAGTGAGACAACGGCTCAAGTGCCATTCTCTTCATTTGACAACAACTCAATGTTACCAGGTCAATGACCAAATAGACTTCGTGTAGGCTTAATACGTTTCGATTTAATCGCTGAATAAAGAACAAACTTTCATGTGACTTCATAAACAATCTTCCGGTTTATCCAATAAATCATGAAACGGTTTAATAGACTTACTTACTCTGAAATCCCACAGGGGCACCGCGGGTACACGGATATGACTTGCTGCCGTATAAGTAAGCAGGAAGTCGCTTCCCCTGTGGGTATCGTAATGGTGGTGCTTGGATCCCTCTACTAGTGATAGGAAGTACCTCCTTCGGGAGAGGTCGGGCCTTGACTAGAACTCCGGCCTCAGCACTCGAAGCTCATTCAGCTATCCGGCAACAGCTCATTCAGTTATCCGGATGCTTAGGCAGGGCGGGGTGATGCATTTATCTAGTTACATACTCTGAAGTGCCAAATGTCATGGGATAGCAATATGCAAATGTAGAGAAAGCAGTGGCATCGCGTAAGAAACATATACATGAGCAGAGCAATGTAAGAGCTTTTATTTGCACTCAAGTGATTCCTGTGAAACGATTTTTGAGTAATGATGGACGAACGACGGGAATTAATATACTTTGAAATAGGAATACTAGTTGTTGACCCATGGGGTATTCCATTTCGAAAATTGTTAGGGAATTTAACATCCCTCCATCTGTAGTGTCAGGAGTGTGCCAATAATATAAAATTTCAGGCATCACTTGTCGCCATGGTGAACGTTGTGGGTGACCATATCTACTTAATGGCCGCTGATATCGGCCATTAAGTAGATATGGTCACCCACAGTAGAGTAGTCAGTGTAACAAATAAGAAACACTGAGTCAAATAACAGAAACAATCAATGATGGACTTACGACAGATATGTCTGTGAGGACAATGCAGCGAAATTTGGCGCAGATGGGATATGGCAAAAAAAGACCGACACGAGTCCCTTTACTAACAATACTCCATCGGCTACAGCGCATCTGAACATATCAGCGCAGTGAACATATCGGATGGACCCTATATGACTGGAAAAACGTTGCGTGGTCAGATGAGTCATGATTACAGTTGTTAATAGCTGTTGGCAGAGTTGGGATGTGGTTCAGGCCTATCGAGGTCATGGACCCAAGTTTCAATAAGGCACTGTGCAAGCTGGTGGTGGCATGATAATGGTTCGGGCTATTTTTGCATGGCATAGACTGGGATCTCTGGTCAAACTTAATCAACCATTGAATGATAATGGTTATGTTTAGTTACTTCAAGACCATTTACAACCGTTCATGGACTTTATGTACTCAAACAATGTTGGAATTTTCCAGGATGTCAATGCGCCATGTGACCGGGGCAAAATCTTTCGCGAGTGGTTTGAGGAACATTCTGGACAATTCTAGCGGTCACCTAGATCACCAGACATAAATCCCATCGAACATATGTGAAACACGGTCAGAAGGTCAGTTCGTGCACAAAATCCTGAACCGGCAGCGCTTTCCAATTATGGACCGCTGTAGAGGTAGCGTAGCTGAATATGTCTTGAGGGACTAACGACAACTTGTTGAGTCACTACCATGTCGAATTGCTGTACTTCACCGGAAAATGTAGGTTCTACACAATATTAGAAAGTATCCAATGACTTTTGGTACTTCAGTCTTTGCAATAGGCTTCAGTCGTATAATAAGA
Organism: Araneus ventricosus; assembly: GCA_013235015.1. NCBI lineage: Eukaryota > Metazoa > Arthropoda > Arachnida > Araneae > Araneidae > Araneus > Araneus ventricosus. The sequence goes on from BGPR01000373.1 coordinate 97,471, forward strand.
ATCTTTTATTTTTAGTTTTTAACTTTTGAAATAAATGCATTGAATAGCAAGTGTTCCGCGAACTATAAAGATCTTATAAGAATGTTTCACTCTTGCTTTTAATTATTTTGTAATTATTTAAAACACTTTTTTATATTTAATCGAGGAATAAATGCATAAGTTGGTAATTTCATTCATAAAAATATCACAAATGTTACATAATCAGCTAAAATGTCATTGTAGAAATCACAAGAGTTTTTTCCTCTCAAATCTATATTATACTTCTGCATAATGATGAACTATATGATCAAAAATATCCTAACATTTACGGATTCACATAATTTTTCGGATTTCTCCAGAAAGGCAGGAGAAACTGCACTTGAACTTAGACCATGTAATGAATAGTCTTGAACTCACATTTTCCAGTGAAAATTCAGCAACAAAGGTATTTAGGGGACCGACCAAAAATTGAGGAAATCTTCATAGAAAGCTGATAATAATCTGCAAATTTCATCATAGGATATGCTTAATATACTCATTGCTTACATATATTTTTGTAAAAATAGTACGTAATTCTGGAAGACATAAAGGTTTTCTTAAAAAATATCAACTTTTTCAGCACGTTTTTAGATTATAAAATGCAGAATGAATTTTCACCCAAATTACTCCAAACTTACTGAAAACTCGACAATGTGCTAGAGATGCATTGTATTAAAATCGGAAGAGAATACTTTGAATGTTAAAGGATATATAAGTATTTATAGTAAATATTTTTTTGCTGCGCATGTGCGAGACGTAGCGTAATTTTTCTTTCACAAATTAAAAACTAGAAATACAGGGCAACTTATATAAAAATTCCAGCTGAATACCATTAAGATTTAGAAAGATATCTTTATTGCAGCGAGCGGAATTTGTGTTTCTTTCTAAGAGGAACAAACCCAGATAGCATGTGCACTTGCAGCAAGTTTGATTTTTCTTGATATTAGCTTGGCATGACAAACTTGATGTGACAACTTTGTAGCAAATTTCCTCCAAAGTAACAAAGCATAATCGACCAAGCCACTTGCAAAACAAGTTTGCTGTGAAGTTGTTATGACAACTTTACACCACGATTGCAAAACAAATTTGCTGCAAAGATGATAGCACACTTACAGATAATCTTTGTCTCTGTTTTAAAAAACATCCGACTTTTAATACCATATCCTAGACCGTGCTTCTTTTTATTAATTCAATAAGTCAATGATAATTTGTAAAAAAAACTAATTTTTAAAAAAAAATTTGGAAATTTTTCCATCTTTTTACTAAATATAGAACGCGCACTTTAAAGAAAACTATATCGCCTTTTTCTTAATGTCGAAATTTTAACGTTCTAAACATAATTAAACCTAAAAAACAGTAACTGTTTGTTGAAAAATAATAACTTACATCTTGTCCCATTTTAAAAGTAATTACTTTTGATCCCTAATTTCATAATTTATTCTACTAACAAAACGTAATTATTAGCTAAATCATATTCTCAACACAAAATTTAAAAAATTAATGAAACCAAGAAAACAGTTTAAAATAAATCGTATGCATGATCTATTAGCGCAATCTATCTTTTCCTCTCAGAATCTAGTTGGCTGAGTGGTTAAGACGGTAGGTATAGGGAGAGAGATGTCGTTGGTTCGAATCCGAGGTTGTCTTCGTACTCTGTTTTTGCTATAGTTTGCAATGAGTTTGACGCGGCGAGCTTATGACAAGTTTGAAGCGTGGTGACTAACTCGTTTTTGTTAACTTGTTTCAAACTTGCTTGAAGCTTGCACTCTTGCCGTGTCAAATTTGTTGCAAACTTGCACATTTGCAGAGCAAGATTGCTATAACTTTGCTGCAAACTAAAATTGCTATCTGGGAAATGATTAGGGATTTCCTTAAAATTGCTTTTTTTAGAGAATTTGAATTTTTGAATAATTTTACGGAATTTAATAAAAGTTGAAAAAGTACAATTGAATACCTAGGCATACTTATAAATAAAATACGTGATTTAAATTACAGTTCGACTATTACTGTTCGAAACTTCAAGTGGAATCGGAACTGTTTTCGTCTAGGTTATTCGCAAATTAATGTTAGTGATCGACATGCATAAAAATCCCATGAATGTAACTAAAATTACTTCTCCACTTCAGGAATGTTCGCTTTTTTTCTTCCATTTTGTTATTCCGATATTTTCTGACAATGACTTCGAAAATGATTATCTGGAGAAAAGAATTTTGACACTACCTTAAAATGCACTCAGTGATGAATTACTCCAGTGAAATATTTCCTCCAGATTTTATAATTTTTAAAACCAATCATCTATAATTATATTCGCAAAATCCTTTACGCAAATGAATAAGCAAAACATAAATTTTTGCGTATTGAAATGGATCTAAAAATTCGAAATTCTAAATTTCGCGATCGATTTTAATATCTTTGCATGTTCTTTATAAACCAAAAAGTTAACGGAATTACAGTTTGCTCATATTATAAATGCAAGATATAGACAAGTAACAGTTTTACAGAAACTGTTTACCTTGTTTTAAATCTCTAGGAGGATTTTAAACATTCTAATCTACAAGTGTGATTCGATTTCTTTAATTCACACTAAAATTAATTTTATTAATTTATATTCTGCAAAAATTTAAATAAATTATTTTTCTATTATAAAAACGTATTACAAATTATAGAAAATGTATTAGCCTAATATAGTGTTTGTATTAACAATATAAAAATTAATTATATTGAATATTCCTTTGCATTAACTTTTTCTAAATGGATGCAAGAACTTTTTTTAAAAATTTTCTCGCTACAACCATTTCTGAGTGCTTTTCTTACTTTTTGCATAAAACCATCGATTAAAAATGTTAATAAGATTTTTAACACTTTTCGTTATTAATTTAGACGATTCGCCGCCTTTTTCTGGAAAAAAATGTTTCTCTCTAATCTAAATCGCTTGCTGCCAGAATCGTATAACTATAAATATTTGACAAACGGCGAGCCATTTGTAGCCGCAGTTAATGAAACTAATCGTACACCGTAATAAAATTGAATCGTTTTTCTCGCTCACAATCATTCTGGGTCAAATACAAATAGTTCTTGGCTGTTAGGAAACAACACATTCTGATAAAAATCACTTCCAATTTAGTTCCGCTTTTTCGCCAACATAAACGTTCCGAGTCGCCATTGTCGAAAATAGGATTTTATCACATTGTTCTGGCGGCTGGCTAATAAATTATTTAATAGCGCTCCACGGCGCGTATCGCCCTAAACGCCTCTTTGGGACCCGTGAGGTGAATTGGCGAAATTATGAATTTATCATAAAAGAAGTCAACCGTACAGGAATATTTAAATTATTTCACTGTATGAGCATATACAGAAATGGACAATTTCGGCATACCAAAGCTTATCAAAGTAATTTTGAACTTATGCTTGCTTGTTTATAAATTAAATATAAAGTAATCCTACATTTGAAACAGTTGATTTGAATTAAATCCATCATTCCAATAACTTTGGAATTGGAAATGCAATAACTTCGCATCCAAACACTCTTAACAAATATGGTTGGATATCCCAGGTTAGTGGGTCAGTCTCGAATTCTGAGTATTTAGTCGTATTACAAGCAACACCACCTATTTAATTTTTTTTAAATTTCAAAGAAGAAGAAATACTCAACTTTTCTTAAAAATTAATGAATATTTCTGAATTTTTTTAACATCTATTATAAACATGGTACCGCCTGTTCTTACCAGATGTGAAAAGAATTCAAAAATGTTCGTTATTGTTTGAGAAAAATTGATTATTTTCATCCTCTTTGAAATTTCAAAAAATGGAGATAGGTGGTGTTGCTTGTTAAGCGACGAGTTTTCCTAATTTTGGATAAAATATCCCAAATTATAAAGTTTTTTTATTTATAAGTAGATGATTTGTAGTAACAATATATTAAAAAGATTATAGTTGATTTTAAAAATTCCGTTTTATGTGAGTTTCCCTTTCATCGTGTGCTATGCACAGATTATGGTCACCGTGATTTAGCGAAAATTGTGGCACTTCCTTGTAGCAATTTGTCGAATATTATTAAATTCCTTATGCATAAATGCATTCTATCATTAGTGTCTATGATCAAATACCAGACCTTCCAGGTAACTCGATGCAGATCAGATTTAAATTTTCTTTTTTGGCAGGATTTATCCCTTCCCACCACTCGATATACGGATAATTTTAATAATTTTTTTTGAAAATACGGATAATTTTATTTTACCAAAGGGCCACCACTGCGAACAAAATGTTTTTCATGAAATGTCAGAAAACTACTTGATATCAACATGATATTGAATATTGGAGAAGATCTCTTTAGTCCCTTATTTATTTATTTAACCCTTCAACCGGCTGGAACGTAGAAAGTCGCTCTCTGATGACTATTCTAAAACCGGCTCCGTCGCAGAAAGTCGTTCTTCGATTATTACTCTTAAAACCGGCTGCGGCGTAGAAAGTTGCTCTCTGTTTATTACCCGAAAACCGGCTCCGAAACATTTGCGTTCACCATGTAGCTACAGAGAGGCCGTTTTCAAAGCATTCAGCTGAAATATTTTTGCCGTTCAAAGGGTTAAAGAAAGAAAGATTTATTTACAGACAGAGATAACTCCATTTACAGAGTACAATGAACAACAAACACACAAAGAACAAAAGCCACAATGGGTGAATCATAAAGATCGTAAAAGAACGTTCTAGAAAATTAAAGATTGAATACAGAGAACAAAAAGCTCAAAACAAAAAAGAACAATAAAATTTTGCAAGCGCATAAATAATTTAAAACGAATAGACACAATCACAAAAACATTAAAAGACACACGAGGATTCTAAAAGTAGTATACTGTCGTATTAATATCATAAAAACACATTAAAAATTTAAAACATCAAATCGAAAGACCAATTTTAAAAAAGCAAGGATTAAAAAGTTAAATATACACTAGCACCAAATCCTTAAAAACACATTAGGAGTTTAAAAGTTTAAAGAAGAAAATGCACACAAGGGATAAAAGTCAATTGCAGAGTACAAAAATTGAATGCAGACCCACATAAAAGCACCAAAGAACAGTTGAATACATACGAACACGGAAAATTAAAACGTATAAAAATCTTTAAAATTAAATACAGCCGAGGCAAAATAAAACATCATGTATTTCAAAGTTTCAGACAATTCGATTTAACAACACCAGGAGACATATGAAAAATTTCGAATTCATCAGAGAACTTGTTAATGTTATGCTCTGCAATATTTAGTTTGTCATAAAACTGTGGTTGCATTATTTTTCAGATAAGATTGTCTTACATTACTCTATTCTGTGGCCTGTTCCTTTAAGCATAAGACATTTAGATTTTATTTTTTAAATTCAATTCATGCGACTCCTCTATATCATATGGTCAAATAGGCATTTGACATAAAAATTATCCTAAAATTTTAATCTTCTACACCTTCAATAGATCTTAAGGCAATTTATAAATATTTTCTATAATAGTAGCACTTTCATTCATTTCACGGAAATCAACGGAATTATTTCCATTTTGTTTATTTATGTTTTTAAGCAAATTTATAAAAAACAAAGGAAATTCGAACCACCTGTCCGAAACATCGTAGCGTGATAATATTGTTACAAAAATCGTCTGGTGTGCACTAGAATGCAGTCCAAAAAGCAGGATAATAAAAGAATAAATGACCCTTTAATTTACGAATAATCCAAGAAAACAAACTTAGCACAGGTAACAAAACTGGGCAATATAAATTAAATTGCATAAATTAACAACAGAGATCACCAATAAATCTCAGTCACAGCACTTTCAATATGTCTCAGCGTATATTAGACCACCAGCCTGCCCTGCGGTTAAAACTCCAACTGATTCACTCTTGGTTTAAGATCTTGCTTTTTATATCCTTTTCAAGAGGAAGTGACGTCACATCGTAAGGTTCTCGATATTTCCGCTCCTAATAGAGATAGGGACAAATTTCTTGTATTTTCTAGATGTTTCTTTTTGTCGCCAAAATGGTCGCCAAGGTTGGAGTTGATTCGCTTGGCTTCCAGTAAAATCTCTGTAAAATTCTCTTTCCTGCCATAAGATTAGCATGCTTTTTAAAAAAAACTCAAAAATTTATTTTTTACAATTTTTTTGTGTCAAAATAGGGAAAAATTTCACCATGTGTAATTAAATATTTTGTAAATTTATAAAAAAAATTAAAATTTACCAAAAGCTCATGTCAGTATAATGAGAAAGGTGTACTTTATTTGTATAAAAAATTTCAAACATGTATTTCTAATAAATTTTGAGAAAAGGTACATCGAAATGGACAATTTAACATTTTTTTGTTTTGACAGAATAAAATTATAAAAATAAATTTTTGAATTAAAAAAAATCATTTCAGTATAATAAGAAAGATGTACTTTACTAGTATAAAAAATTTCAAACATGAATCTATAACAGATTTTGAGAAAAGGTATATCGAAGTGACCAATATAACATCTTCGGAATAAGGGTTCCAACTCCCCTTAAGAAATTCTGGGAATTTCTAAAAACTCGCCCCTGTTACTTGCTGTACCTTCATGGGGAGGCTAGAAGAAGAATATAATAGCAGCACTAACCGGTGATATGAGGTTTCTCCCTTTTCACTGTGGGCTTGAGGTCAAATTGTCACCGGTACGTGTGCCAGCGTTTCCAATTCATTTAACATTATGGCTATGACAGCGTACGAACGTGTGCAGCAGAGAAGAAAAGAACACAGAAACGGTATGGAATAACGGAGATAAGTTCAACTGTCCTTTTCCGTAATAAAAATCACATTTGTGTCTTAAATGCAAGCTATTTGAACGAAAAAATGTTCTTATACTATGAACATATTTCATTTTTATACAAATAGTCAATAAAATAAGGAGTAGGTGTCTAACAATTTGGGGTCAAAATGACCCCGCGCTTGTGGTAATGAAGGGTTAAGAATGAGTAAAAGTCATTCAGACAATGACCTTCGAAGTTATCGGCGGAAAACAAAAAAAATTCAAAATTAAAAACACACCACGAAAAACCATATAACTCCAAATTGTAATGTAATACTATATTGCGTTTTAAAATTGTACACTGAAAATAGTGCCGAAGAAACTAATTTAATTTTATTACATAGCTTTATCAATTTGGCAGTAGTCGAAAAGGATTGGCCACTTAAAACGGTTGGGGAAGGGAAGCTCCCTGCTATGGGAATGTCAATATATTTATGACAACAATTTCTAATAATGCCGATAAATTTCTGATAATAACTATATATCGTACCTATAAATTTATGACATTCATTTTACATAGTATCTATAAATTTATGACAATAAGCTCTAAGCATAGCTCTCATGAATTCAATGTAAGCAAATATGAGTTTAACATGTTGTTGCTTAATAAAAATAGAACTTAAATTCTTCTTATTAAAAATATAATGCATTTTAAGATTGGCTGTTTAAATGTGTGTTTCCAAAAACTTCTATACTATTATTACCCCTTTGTAAAATAAATAAATAATAAATTAAAGGTTAGAGCTTTTGTATCTGAGGTATTTTTTCATTCTATTTTTATTTATATCTTCAATAGCTACTTGATAATTCAATTCATTTTTAATTTTTTAGCGTTAAAAGTGTTAAAATTTTCATAATTTTTAAGTCTTCATCAGTTTTCATAATTATTTAACGTAAATAGAACTATTTTATTTAAATGTGTTATATATTTTATGAGCGTAGTGTAAATGTTGCTGAATTTTTATTAATTATTTCTATAAAGTATTAGCCTATAGATATGCATTTTGTTTCCTATTCATCGAAAAAACTTTCGAAACATAGCTTATTATTTCATGACACAGCATATTTCATATTTGAGAATTCTTTAATGGTTATTTCTCTTTACTTGAAACAGAAACTTTCTTTTTCGATAACAAAATCTTTTCCGTTGTAACAAATAACATTTCTTTCTTGAAACCCAGAAATAACAAAAACAGCAATTCTCGAAATAATAACTCAAAGACAACCAGATTTTACTGACCTAACCGTAACTCAGATAAATCTCCTCATCTCCAAACACAGATATGGAACAAAAGAAAAAAGCAAAGCAGAGACTACAATAAAATATGGAATAATAAGAAAGAAGCTTACAAAAAAGGAGAGAGCTTTGTATATAAAAGTTAGTTACCCACATAAGGAATCGGACATACTTAATTCAGTGTTTGGTCCGTTACCATAGTAACTGCAGGTGACCGAGCTTTCGTCGTGAGAATATAGCAGGTGGAAGTCCCAACTGAATGGACTAGAAAAAGAGCGCAGAATAAAAGTAAAAACCTTTATTTAAATCCAATTTTGCGAGGTTCTTCTAAGCGTAAAACTAAACTTAAATGGGTAGTTCGCATTAGACGTGCTTCGTTGGAAATGGCGCGTTTCACGATACTTTGTCTATCAGGAAAAAAAACGAATACATATTAAGTTCCTTTTTTATCAAGTTAGTGTAAATTTCTTGGAATGATGTATAATCAGTCATGTGGTGTGTGTTTAATGAGCTGTATTCTTTATCATTTACATTCCAAGATAAAAATGGCTAGTTTTAATTTCTCACATACAAATTTAATGTCACAACGTTTAAGAATTAAGATTATTTCGTGTTTTGTCATTAGTGTTATTCTAAGCGAAAGAAAGACGATGATATTTTTCATTTAAGAATTTGCAGGTTTTCTTCTCTGACCATTGAAAAATTATGCAAACAAATGGAAACTTCTATTTGTTCCGAGCCGTTTCCCAACACTTAATTTTTCTACTGAAGTTATATTCTTCCTACAATGTATTTAGAGAGAGAAAGAAATACAATTGTTTCGTTTTCGTAATTGTTGTTGAGATAATTGCTTTTCATAAATCATGAGGAGATGTATCTGTTTGTTCTCTTTAATATTTTTCGTAAATGAACTGAGCTACAAACATCCAAAATAAACACAGCTTGTACTTTTTGATTAGTTTGCCTCCGAATAATGTATATTTCATCAAAAGTATAAACGGAAATTTTTACGGAAGACATTTAGAATCATTGTTAGAGTTGTTTTATAGAAATGTCTCATATAGGTAATGTAAAATTCTTATATTTCGATCCCGATTGTAATAAACAAAGCGTTCAGACCTATAATTATGCAATATTTTTTGTAAATTTAAAGATAACTTTACACAATAATTTAGCAATTACAAGATGACTTTTGTTTTACATTCATGCTACTACAATGTTGGAATTTTTAAAAAATATTTATTGTTGTTTAAGATTGTGCATCTCAAAGTTGAATACGAAACGAACTGAAATTAGTCCAGAAAATTTTAGATTATCAATGCCTACAGGAAGTTTGGCTAATTCGTGATCTGATTAAGAACCAGTTGACCATATTGCGAACATCAGTGTGACAGCAATCAAAATATCCACCATAATGTTAAAACTAAGATTATTGGGTGACATCCAAAACCGTCAAACTGGATACTGTAATTAAATATCGAAACTTCATCACGATTCCTCATTTTGCACATTCCAGTTTCAGATATTCAGATCAATGTTTCCAGTTTCAATATATATTGAAGCATTGATGAATAAAGTTTTTTCCCCTTCATATTCCTTGCAGCACATGATACGAAAACATTCAGACAAAATTTCAAACTGCTTTCGTTTGTGGGTGACAAATCTGAGAAATTTCATTGATCTAAAATATGATCTTACTGTATTCTGTTCACTGACAGGATGCAGAAATTCGATGAAAATTCGCGAAAACAAAGAAAACAAGGTAAGATAAGGCGAGGAAACATTTGAGAAGTAAATCCAACCTCTACTAAAAACCATCAATAAGAATTGCCTTTCGGAAACTGTAACTGACAAACGAATTTGATTTGTATTACAAAGCTTGCATATTACTTTCTGGTGTATTAGCCAAAAGCAATTCAGCGATATCAAACAATTCTTTTATTCCGATCGTGGGAACTATTGCTTACTATCAATGTATGTATTTTTTGTCTTATGTTTTTCCAAATAGGATCTTTTCAGCTGTTCATTTTAGCTGAAATTTTTTATCGTTGCAAATAGCATAGATTTAAATCCCACAAAAGGTCTGACTATATAATAAATCCAATGTCAACATTTAGATATCTAAGAACCTTAAGGCGCATATACACTAGTGAGCCGTCCGAAGAAATTATTTTCAAAAAATAAACCGCGAATCTTGAGAAAGGAGTAATCCCACTTCGAACCATTAATCATCGCTTGTTAGTCACTAGTGGAGATGTAGAGGGCTCTTTGGAATACGTCTTTGTTTTGCATATTTGACTTGTCTGCTTCGAAGAGGATTCGCGGAGAACGACGAACAAGACTGCAATACGTCCGAACGTGAATTGCGTATCCCTTTGTGCTTCCCGAAAAATCGACTGCCAGTTGCTCGCGAGCGGTTTTTGAACCGTTCGGATCACTACTGTATACGTGCTTTTAGAGTTCAGGGACTTCAAAATATAGGAACGTCCTAGTTCTTCTTTCAAAGATAACAGAAATTCTCTATCCCAGTGAAAAACCACAATGAGAGCTTTAATTCTTAAAGGGTTGATATACAGTTGAAATGGGTCATAAATTATTAGACCCATTTCAAAAATTAATGAAAAACCCTATAATGTAGCAACTTCGTTTTGTTTTAAAACGAGAGTGTAGTTTAAAAAGTTTTTTTCAGATAAGTAACGCGCCGTTTCAACGCACTAAATATGCTAGCGGGAGGTTTCCAATGCAAGTGTCAAATGTCTACCGTGCAGTAAAAGGCACGCCTCTGGTTCCACTAAAGCAAATCAATTGTAACTGTTCATGACGTTTCCTGTTAGACTATCGAGACTGTCGGTCTCCAAGTAAGAACTCCATTAAACGTTAGTATGGATAATTAAGGAGTGAAAGTCTCCCTCAGTCGTTCAACAACCTTGTTTGAGACCGATGGTCATCCAGCACCTTTCCTATGATGCACATTTCCTGTTCCCTTACATTTAAGAAAAACCAGAAACGTCTTTGAACTGTTCCATTCCATTCCATAACCCAGGAGGGTCGACTCAACCCAATGGTTGTAGAGCCCTTTGATGACCCCCGAGAAAGGTCTTTGAACTGCTACAATTGATTTGCTTTCGTGGAACCACAGACGTGCCTTCTGTTGCCTGGTTGCTGTTTTGAAACTTGCGGTGAGAATCTCTCGTTGCATCAGATTTAGTGCGTCATAACGGCGAGATATCTATCTGTAAAAAAAACTTTTAGAGCTACTCTCTCATTAAAAAAAACGAAGTTGTTGCATTATCGGTTTTTTTATTAATTTTTGAATGGGTTCGATAAACATTATGACCACACTGTACAATAGAGGACTATGCTTAGATGATGGCTATTAAGGGGAATTATTACAAGGAAATGGGTTCAACAGAAATGAGAGTTCTAAGGATAATTCCTTGTCACCCGAACACACCTGAGTGAACCACTCTAAGGAAAAAAAAGAATACACTTCGGGTATTTCAGTCAATTGCACCTAAAGAAGGGGGGGGGATTTCAAAGTGATATATGGCACCCGCCGTACTTTGCTTCAACGGACGTTTGGGGCTTTTCGGCAATGAAAGAGTTAACCCCTCGACTTTCCTGCATAATCTGACACGTTTTATGTCTATTTAGTGAAGAGAATCAAGTACGCTTTTTGGACCACTTCTCTGTTATCCATCCCTGATATACTGGATCCAGAATTTTATATAGATGTACAATAATAGCCATTATAGTACAATTATAGGCACCATGTGCCAAATGTCATTTTGCTAGTATGTTGCGATTTTGAGTTATTGTGTTCACACTAAACATAAACAGACCGACAGGAAATCTACGGATTTGTTCTACATTTTGACAACGATCTACAATTTTGATTTAGCTATCATATACTAAATATCATTCATCCAGTTTGTAGTGTTTCTGAGTTATTGCGTCCATACATGTACATACAGATCAACAAAGTGTCAACCAAGTGACAGACTTAGTCTGAAATTTGTTGCAATCCAAAAAACAAATAAATAATACCCACCATTCATTCAACTACCTGTCCAATCAGGACCGAACTTTAGCCGATTGGACCAATTGCTTCAAGTAGGGCCCTGCGCCAGAATGAAAAAATGAATGTACTCACACTTATTTAAATTAAAATCAGACATCGGTTTGATTTCATAACAATATCCTTTGGAATTTTCGAATTTATGTTTTTAAATTCGCTTGCAAACCAATGTTGTAAAAATTTTATCTTACATTCGGCTGACACTGTTTCAGAAGTCAACAGTCGTGGCCAACTTTCCCTACTGTAGTAAAAAAATAAAAATAAAATGATAATAGAAGGGTAACTAGTATTGAGTTACTTATAAAGCATGCCGCTTTTTCATAGAGAGAAACGGGCATGTCGGTGACTTTCACACCCTGGCCCTAAATCAAGAGAATGTCAATGTTCTGTAGAGAGGATTGGGTATTTTCGGTTCTTTTCTGTTAAAAAGGGGCAAGCAGCAAGTTTACCAAACCGCGACAGCTTTTGACAGTTCCAAGATATTGGGAGCTTTTGAAGAGAGCCAGCCGAAGCTCGTGAATTGTATAGACACATTAATGGAAATATGTTTTTAATTAAGAAAACAATTGTTCTCAGTCAACATATTTTTTATTGTGTTTTCTTTTACATCATTTAGAGAGAAATCATCAATACTGAGTTTTCTTAACATCTCTTAGAATTAAAAATTATTTTTTCAAATTATTAAAATTTTAATATTAATTAATATTAATTTATTTATCAAAATTTCATATTGTTTATTTATTTATAATGTATTATTTTTAAAACTTAAATATATGGGGGTTATACAAAATTGTTTCCAATTGGGTCTCTCAACCCCTAAGGCCGGCCCTGTGTCCAATTTACGAACCACAGCAAAGCTCCTCCTCAACTCGACCTTTTATTAATTAGTCCCTTTCAGGTGGCAGCCTTATCGTATCCCGATTTCCCTATAATGGCCTGCAGGAAATATGAGAGATGGGAGCTGGCACGTCACACTTATTTGATCACGTGACATGACGTCGTAATTACAAGGCTGTTAAAAAGCACTTACCCAGCAGGATGGAAATAAAAAGCACGAGGAAAAAAGGGGCAAAATGGATAAATTACTTTCCCCTTATAACAAAGATTAATTTCGGTGGGCTCCCGTATCACTTTCAGAATGGATTGGTACAGGGAAGCAATTTCGGTACTGTCTGAATTATGGAGTAACCGCGATTGACAAGATTTTAATGAGCGTGTTTAGTATTCTATGCTCGTTGGAGCAGAAGAGATCTGTTCTTTTTCTTGCTGTAAAATGTCACAGGTTTCGTGAAAAATTACGAAAAATCTCCAAGAAGTTTTGGGAACTCAAGTAGTTAGATTTCGTGTCTAAAAAGCACTTTTTTCTCTCCAAATGGAATTGCAAAAAAATAATAAATAAAAAAAATGCTGTATATGTAACTCGTGGAAGATTTATTTTTTTACTTTCTCACATACGAAGTACAGAAAGAAAGTTGTAATTGTCGAAGAATTCATCTCGAGGCTTGAATGAATAGTAATATTTTAGGCCTTCTCGAGCCCGAAAAACCATTTTAACTCCTTACTGACTGAATTCAAATCCAGGTTCATTTTTAATTATTTTTTGTATAATTAACCTTCTAATGCTTTAGTTTAATGATATCATTCATTAAAAAATTGTGAATGATTTTTAATCTTCTCAATTGGGAACATTGGCCACTTCTGATTAAGCTCATTATATTAGGCATAGAAATGGATAACAGCGATGATCAGACCGAAAACTGAGACCGCGGTGGCCTAGTGGTAAGGTCTCGACCTCGGGACCGGAGAGTCTCAGGTTCGAAACCCGATTTCGCTGAAGATCCGCAGTGTATGGGGCCTGTTGCACGCCAAATCATTCGTACTGGCCAAACTCGGAAAGTGGCTCGGAAATTTGGAGAGGGGAACGCCAGTCCTCGTCATCTCACCGCGATTCGAAATTATGAGGTCCATCCCTAAATAGCCCTCGTGTTGCTTCAAAACGGGACGTTAATATAACCTAACCAGACCGATTAATATAAGTATTGTAAAAATTGTTTTTATGACTAAGTACAGATATGAATTCAATTGGAAATTTATGAATTTAAATGAATAAAAAATATATATATTACCCAAAAATGTGCAGAAAATAAAATTTTACAACTACATCAATATAATTCTCTTTTTTTCACTCATTGCACTGAAATCTTATAATTTCTCCACATTATGAGCAATTACCTGAGTTATTGCAATAAGGCAATGACCATCAATATTCCGCTGCGATGCACACCTGATAACTTTTGGTCGTGATTGAGGTCCATTCTTTTTTTTGCCCCTGTTCGTAGAAGAATAATTGTAACTTCTCGACGAGAAGTTGGTTATGTTTCCTGTGTGTTGCTGTGTGCAATAGCCATCCAGAAATAACAGCTATATTTAGTATATATTGCAAATAAAATATACCAACATTTCTTTTTGCGAAGCTATGACGGTAGTTTCTCACATTTTAAATAACTCATTAACCCCACCCACCAAGATTTATAGACTAGATAATATGGAAAATTGTGACATGCGTGATGTAAAAATCTTTCAGAAAGCTCTACATGTCACATCGCTGGAAGTAGAGCAACCAAATTTGGTACTTAGATACATTTTTTTGCTTCTCACTAAGAAAGGTTTTATCTGAAATATTAATTAGACTTTTAATTAAAAATTAATTGAAATTTTAGCGGGTTTTTTTCTATTACTAGAGCATAGAATTAGAGATGGGAAAAACATACCGGTTTAAACCGGTTATTTTTTTATATCCAAAAACCGGGGAAAAACCCCGGCAAAATCAGCTATCAAAAGATAGGCTCGATTTTAGGTTCGAGTTATGAAGTTTTGAATTTCATCATCTTACGCCAATAAACGGCCACTGCTTCCTTGAGGTTTATATTGAGATGGTCTAAAATAGACATATTTAAGCTTTCATAACTCGATTAATTTTGGTCGCAGAAGAGTGGAACATTTTGTTTAAATTTTCAGGGTGCCTAAAGCATTTTAATAAATATGATTAATAGGAGCAAGGGACTGTATAAAAATTTAGACATACTTTTTTATTACTATATATATAGACGCAAACAACACAAAATATGGTTATTTTCGTCTGTATTCTCTAAATTCTTTTTTTATTTGTATACAATACTTAATATAATTCTTAAAATTTTGTCTATGATACTTACTTATTATATTATTTACTCATTTATTATTATTACTAATTGTATCAATTACTTATTTATAATCATTACTTATTATAATTAATTATTGCATTAATACTTACTTATTGTATACTATTATTAATAAAAAATTCTGTGTTCACAAGCGTTGCTTTTTTATTAAAAAAACCCCTGTAAAACGTTTTTTTCAAAAACCGGTTATTTTGAGAGGATTTAAACGCCAGGTTAAACCTGAGGTGAAAAAATCCGGTTTAACCGAAAACCGTTTATTTTATCAATAACCGCCATTCCTACATAGAACGGCTCCAAAACCTTTGTAGCACCATTTTAAAATTCAAAAAATTAGCTTCTTAGTAATACCAATTTTATTTTCTTATAATTTTTTAGTGGTCTACTTCCCGGTCTCAGCTTCGGCGCCGGGGGGATCCAGGTTCGAAACCCGATTCTACTGAAGATCCGCCGTGTATGGCTCCTTTTGGACGTTAAATCATACGTAGTGGCCACACATCCTCCCTCTGGTGTGGTACGGAGGCTTAGATAGGGGGTGACAGCTCAGTCGTCGTCCTCGTCATCTAACAGCAGCTCAAAACCAGCTCAGTTCGCAAAATAAATTGTAAAAAAATAACTCCCTTAACGAACGACGTTTCGCATAACGAGTGAGAGAGGAGGTCGCGTACTGTGCGCCTGCTACATCAGTCCGTGTTTAGCTTGTGACCACATATTTTTCCAAACATGTGTTCAGACGTATCATTGAAGCGACCAATGAGCCATCAAGAGACCATGGAGAGATCAGTTTTATTCTCAGAGAGTTGCGGGAATATCACTTCCACTTCGTTTCCTGCCTCAAGATGATCGAAAATACGTGGAAAGGGTCACCCAGACACCCCTCACTTCTGCTTGGAAGAAACTTTAGCCGGATAGCGTTGTCGAATGTATTTTTGAGGGGTTTGAGACAGTACCTGTGAAGCCTGATGCAGTCAACGATATTGTGTCTGGCTAAGATCATGGGACTGGAAGGTAGAAAATGATTTCGATGAGCTTGCGAAAGACCCCAGCAGAGAGCTGAGCACCAAAGAGATTACGGAGTTGCATTGTGTTTCACAGCAAGAAGTTGTGGGGGAGAGCTTGTCAGAGGAGTAGGGGGTAACAGCAATCTTCTGGCGCAATAAGAGGAATGCTGAAAGCATGGGGGGAAAACTGTTGCATCGTACATTGAGAAGCATCACCCTAATAAGGCAGTGGCTATGAGCGCTAGAAATTTATTTTATGATAAAGAAGTGTCGCACTTTCGTTAAATTTTGGAAGTGTCAGAAAAAAAGTCTCTAGGCAGCTTTCTAGTAAAAAAAATTAGGTATATGTATATCATAAATAATAAACTACTTATTTCGACTTTTCTTTCCTGCGAATCGAATTCGCGTTCCAGGTTGGTTCATTCCACGATAGAAAAAAAGATGAAGATGTTTCAATCTCCTTAATATTGTTATGTATAAATTTCTTTAAATAAACGTTATTCATAAAAATGTTTAAGTATTTTTTTCGGCATGGAACGCATTATCGTATTTTACATTAATTTATATGGGAAAAATTGCTTCGCTTAACGAATTATGCTCGTTAAGCGAGGTTCCACTGTAGTTGCAAAAAAGTCTTGCCTTCGTGATTATATCCGTGCAGTACAATGCGTGTTTTTTGGATTCGCGATTTCGTAGGCATTTCTGATAACCTGGATTTCGGTAAACTAGGGTTTTACTGCATTTTCTTCTTTTGAAAATAAAGTTCAGTCGAAACTCCACTATTCATGAAGTTTATTCTATACATAAAAAAATGTTATTCGTCTTTTTTTTTTAGTTTTTAAATGCGTAATATTGTCAAATACACTATGCCATGCGTGAAAATAGTCAGTTGTCCCCTTCGATAATGATGATGACACAAAACTGCAGGACAGAGTATTTCCAAAAAGTCTGAAATGAAATAAAAAACACATAAACTAAAATTTCAATAGCAATGTTTTCCATTTAAATAAAATGTTAATCTTTGCATCAGTAAATATACCTTCCATTCTCGAAATCAATTTTAACTGTTTCAATTCTATTTTCAATACTATTTTTTTTCACTGTTTACCAACGCGAATCGAAATCTATCATTCCTTTTTTATCTTCAACCTTCCTTTTTTCAGTTATTGGCTTTTTGAAGTTGAAACTTTCAGAATTACATTCATCAAATAGCTATTCGCATTCACATGCTATTGAGTGATCTACAGATTGGACTTTTCAATTACTATGTAGATTATTTCGCATTTTGCTGTAATGTAACTGTATAGTTAGTTCAATGTAATTTTCTGTTATGTTCTCACAATATCAAAATTATACTCGTCAATGAAAATAGCCTAGAATGATTTCTAAATAGGCTAATTTCGAAAACAAGAAATACATGATATTTTACATTCTATATATGAATATAAAACTACTTAAATGTCGAATTGTTTTCAAAAAGTAACACATGAAAAAAGTTTCACCGTTTCAAATTTATTAAATAAAAAATCGCCCTCTTTAAAATGAATAAATTAACTGGTTTTCATAAAATGTTTTCTGATCCACCATCTTATAAACAAAAATAAAATGTCAGTTTATATATTCATTTTTAATTACAAAATAATATTTAACTTACTCTTCACAAATCTTAAGAATGACGAATTTTCTGGAATTATTTGAACACGAATACACAATGAATACTCAGCTGTAATAACCAGTATACTTAAATATACCATCCATTGCCTTACCAACATACATCCAATAAATAAATTTAAAAACTGTTTGTAACACTTATAAAATAAATGAATAAATAAATCTTCCGCACAAAACCGTAATAAATACATAATATATAATAAATAAATAAATAATTATATATACATTAAAATAATTTTAATAAATAATTTGATAATTTGGAAATTTATCAATCGCAATCAGCGCAAACCGAATGAATGTTCATCATACCGCTGTCGCATTTAATAGTGTACCTTTGATTTGTTTGTTTTATACTTTGTGATAGTCGAGCATAAAGGCTGATATCTTTAGTTGTAGAACACATGTTGTTTATGTTCCTGCAGGTACTTTCACTAAAAATCAACAAAAGAAACTGAAAAAAATTAAATATGATCTAAGGAGCTATTTACGTAGTGTAGCGTCAAAATTTAAACCTGAAGCTGAAAATCTCATCCCTTTTTTTTATTCTGTGATTTATTTTGGATATATATGAATATCATAGAAATTTTGTTTGGCTTGATCTTTTTAGACTCATTGGTCTATTTGAAATAATTCAAAATTCCATTCGATTTTCATTCTTTAACTTCAATTTGAAATATTTTCATTGGATGGCTTTAATTCAAAATATCAAATGTCACTTATTAACTATTTTAAATAGGATCTGAAAGTTTTATTGCGGCGTCAGCCTAACTGAATTATTACTCTATTTTACGTTAATTTATTTTAGCGGGCGAAACAACTGGTTGCTCCGAAAATCATGAACATTATTTTTACTCAGTTTAAATTCTAATGGCATCGTTTGCAACAAACTTTATAATTTAACTGTCGCTTCTTTTAAACTTATCTTTAGTTAATGCATTGTCTCGAGAAAAAAATAAGCGGCTAAAATTAATAATATGTATATTTTTGTTTCTGCTTTCGTTTTCAAAACATTATTTTACGTCATTGTGGTCAATTTTTTTTCTTTTTGTTGATATTTATGATTCCACTAGTAAAGCAGTGCGGTTACTCAGAGACGGCCCTCGTCCAGGACAAACTGGGCAACTGCCCGTGGCGCCAAATTCCGGGTGGCTCCAAAGCTGGAACGTAAAGAGGAGAAAAAAATGGTTTGACTGACATGAGAGCTCTAGCGAAAAGGCCAAAAATTTTCCTTTCACTTTGCGCCCCCTCTTTAGTTTTTTGTACATGCGATCAGCTCAAGCCTCTAGACAGGTCTCAAAATCTGTTCCACGAACATCAAGCCATAAAATTTGGTGGGTTATTCACAGGTCCGACTATACCCACTTGCAACCCGATCTAGGTTATCGGGTTGACCATAGGTGCGGTCCGGTCTACTGTGCCTCCTCCTCACCCCGCTTTCAAAACGGGTCCTCCCTGCTCTAATTTCCCTAGAATGACTTCTCCCTTCCTCATTCAGGCTGACAAAGCTGCCAAATCGGCCGCCCACTTTTTTAACACTTCCATTCCTGCATGCGATCTGAAAAAACATGCAAAAACTAATCTCCATTTAAAATGGCAGAGGCAAAGGTGTCTTGAGACAGAAAATAAGCTGCATTTTATTAAACCTTTAATAGAAAACTAGCCTATATTAAAAAACAGAAGGAGTGACACAATAATAACTCGTCTACGATTCGGACACACGAGAGCTACACATCGATATTTACTTCTTGGCGAACAAATGCCTATGTGCCCACATTGCAATTGTAGCATGACGGTTTTACATATTCTCATTGAATGCCAATATTTCAATGCTCAACGCTTACGCTTCTTCCGGACAACTGTTGTCACACTGCCAGTGTTGCTTGGGAGAAACCCTCATGCTCAACTTTTACCCTTTTTAAAATCCATAGGGTTTTATTCTCTTATTTAAACTTGTTCGTTTTAACACATTTTTCGATAATTTTTAACTGTATTAATTACTACTTTTTTATTCAACTACCTTGTGAGTATTTTAGCCTTTTAGGAAACCTTCGGACCTTGTTTTTACCTATAGAGAAACTGTTTTAGCATCGTTCAAATTAAACATAGTTCTTGGCGCAGTATAGCCAACATCATGGCTCTTGCGCCATAAAAATTCCAAACCAAACCAAATCCCTTCCTCATTTCGCGCTTTTTCCTTTGGTCTGAGAGGCTCGTTCCCCTTAACCGACTATTGTATTTCAGTTCTACGGCATATTGGGCCGAAAAAATATTAAACCGGATGAAAATGCAACTTTCCCCCTGGTCTGCACCATTTCTCATCGGATTCTTACGTTGACGAAACGTTTTGGCACACTGTGTTGAAAGAAAAACTGGTGAATGTCACCGTTTATTTTTATTCTGAACAGCAAATTTAAATTGTGATAACGTTATACCTATAAGTGTTATGTATTTCGCTAAAATGTCTGAAAAAAAGAAACTATCAGGTACGTTTTATAGGAAAAGAAAGGCACGGATAGCAGCAGAGAAAGAAAAGCAAGCGTCTATTTTCAAAAAAAAATCATCAAAATAGAAAATATTGAATCCAGAAAGGTCTGTCAGCAACAGTCGAAGGCAGATCTTTAACTTCAGAAAACTTTAAGAACGACAATATATCTTATTGTTCGAACCAAGAACAAAACGTTCCTGTGAATTCAACACCATAGGTAATTTTGTTATTATCATTCTAGTATGTTATTTTAAAATTTTCCGAATTAAATATCTATTCGAAAAATATAAATGTCCGATATTGCGAATACTAACATTGTCAATTATACAAAAATTCTAAATATTAAAATCCCATATATAAAATTTTAGTTATTTTTTAAAATTATATTTAGATATTACTGAGCAGAAAGCCTAAAAGTGAGCAATGGTTAAGTTATATCAAAAGTTTTGTTGGTTTTGTTGGAACATTTTTGTGCACCTTCTGTATGATTATTCAAAAGAACTTAACTCGTATGATTTTCGTAAGCTAGATAAGCACTATTTAAGAAGTTAACTCGCTTACGAGGACCAAGTGCGAGAGCATGCAAAGTTACAATTGCTTGAACCAGAAGCAGTAGAACATTTGAACGTCTTAAGTGACTGTGAAGAATCTAGCAGTAAACAAGACGCCACAACTAGTTTGCAAACCAAAAATACAGACAACAGTACTGAGAGTGATGTTTGTTGGATTTTAACATAAGCATTACTCTTGAAATAATAATATTGAAACTGTTTTTTGAAAAATCAAATTGGTACGTACAAAGTTCCCATTACACTTCTTCGAATTATCAGAAAGTGTCAAACATTAGAAGAAAACTTGTAAAATTACAAATTATTTCACAGAAATTTTAATTTTTTGTTTCTTGATAAATTTCTGATTTAAAAAAAGTTGTAACACGGCTAAAACAAAAAGCAATAAATAAAAGCTTCACAACGATTAGCAAGGTATATGGTCAGGGCCGGATTACCAAATAGGCAATGTAGGCAACTGCCTATGGGCTCTGCAATTTTGGAGAGGCAGCCGTTATTATTATTTTTAAAAATTATTTTCAGGGTTTCCATTTGATTTACAAGAAGTGTGTTCTAGAACTTCTGCTGTTAGTGACCTTAAAATCCAGTATCGTTTAAATTCAGAACATTATTCTTGAAATATTTTTACTGTTTTCGAATTTATTAGAAGATCAATGAGTCACATGTCAACAGTCCTGGGGTACTTTGTATGAAAATATTCAAATTGTATTCAAAAGTTTTATAATTTTTTAACCATTTTATTTAAAATTACTTTTACATTTAAATTTTTTTAACTCGAGATTTAAAACTTTTTTTTGAAGATTACCCGCAAATAAATGTTTTATTTCAGTTTGTCATACTATTTGTTGCTCAAAAACTGCTTATTTAGATATTAAATTTAAATCAATAAAGTTATCTGGTTTTGGAAGTTGAGGTGGGGGCCCCAAAAACTTATATTGTCTATACTGACCTCCTAAGCGCAAAAGACGTATCTCAATTTTTTTTTTAATTTTCAGATTTTTCCTACATAATAATGTTTGTGAACTGCCCGACATTATTCCTAAGCAAAAAGGTTGTATCTTATTAAAAAAATAGTAGAAAACCACTAAAGAATTATGCGTACCTTATAAAACTATTGCAGTGGATTTTCTGACTTTACAAGTAACTGTTGCTACTGCCGAGAGAAGTTTTTCAAAACTGAAACTGATTAAAACATATCTGCGATCTAGTATGTCGCAGAAGCGACTAGTTTGTTTGGCAACCATATCAATTGAACGGGACCTTCTGTAAAACATTGATATTGAGAATATTATGAAAGATTTTGCAGTTAAAAAGGCAAGAAAAGTGATCATGTTAAGAGACTTTATAATACTGTGTGAAATAAATTTGTTCAATACAATATTTTAGTTTCTGCAGAAGTTCCTTATATTCTTAAATATTTCTGAAATTAAAAAATTCTGACCTTAAAATTATTAAGTCATATTTGCAGGTAAAACATCCATATTTCTAAGTAAAATTTTGTTGAACATTTAAAATACAGAATATATAGAATTTAAAGATTACGTTGATTGGGGAGAATTGTTGTCTTGCCCGGTTGGTAAAATTACTTCGGGCCGCCTCTGCGGTTACTGTTAGTAAAATATAAACTTAAAAATACCTATTTTAAAATTTGAACTTATTTAATGATTTAGTAATTTATTTATTTGACTTTTAGAATTAGGAGCATTAAAGCGAACTTTGTGCCTTTTCTTTGTTTTACAAGGCATCTGTGCAATTTAATGCCAAATAGGATAACTCACTGCAGCATTTTTGATGGTATATACTTCTTAAATTCAAATGAAAGCGCATGTAATAATTTACATAGCATGAATACTTTAAAATATAAAGATAATGGAAAAGCCTTCCAAAAAAGTAAAACTACTAAAGCACTATATACTCTTTTTCCTCCTAAATACAAGTTTTATCATTGAAAGTCTTTTCTTTGTTTTAAAAAGGCATCAGTACAATTTAATGCCAAATATGATAACTCACTGCATCATTTTCGATGATATATATTTCTTAAATTCAAATTAAAGGGTATGTGACAATTGATATTGCTTCAATATTTTAAAATCTCAAGAAAATGGAAAAAGATTTAAAAAAAGTAAAATTCCTATAGCACTTCAGACCCTTTTCCTCCTAAATACAAGTTTAATACAGCTTCTAAATACAAGTTTTATCATTGAAACTGAATTTTCATTCATAGAAGAGAGATCTTTTAACTTTTATGCCTCGCAAACTTGCATCGCTTCACTTTGACTAAGAATACCTATTGTAGTTTCTGATTTTACTATGTTTTTTCAGAGTATATCTTTCCTTGTTTAATAGCTGTTTCAACAATTTTAAGAGAATGCTTTTCAGTAAAAGGATGCAGTTCAATTCTTTTGCAGAGCTTTAAAACTAAATTGAAACTGAATTCACTTTCAAAGAATTTAAATAGATTCGATATTTTAGAGAACGTAAAGTTAGGCCTAGAAAATGGATTTGATTTTGTTTTGTTCTGTTTTTGCTTCTCTTCGAAAGTTCTGAAAAGCATTAAAGTTAAGCATTAGGCAAAGCGAGTCTTGCTACTTAAGAGAAGAATCCAATTGAAATGAAATATAGATATATTCGCGAAGAAAAATGCATTCTAAACAAAAAAAAGAATTCTTAAAGATTCTAGAACATTATCACGTCTAAAAGAAAGAAAGAAAGGAAAACAAATGGATAAAAACAATTTCTGTAATTTAATTCACCCCTCGTTTTCGAAAACGAACTCGAAGCTCGTTGTTGCCAGATCCGGGTACTCTAAAATTCAGCAACTGAAAAACAAAATCGTCCAGGTCCTCGTTAGTTTAATTTCTTTAATGGTGGAATATATATTTTTTCACCGTTGTTTTCGCTTTTTTTTCCTCTTTGAGTTGGAGTTTAGCCAGTACTTTTTATTCCCGCTCTCTTTACCTCTGCAAATGAAATGTTATTTTTTTGTTCCTCCTAACTCATCAGATAAACAAATGTATCTTTTTAATCGTACGGTGTTAACTGATTGTTTTTGATGGCTTGTTCAGCAAAATTCATCGAAGAATCAAAGACAGATCGGACTTTTCATTAGGAAAATGGCTCTGCCCCATTTTTGTTTTTAATAATGCGAGTAATTGAGACAAATGATTTCATTTTTTGTTAAGATAATTGCTCTTGACACAGAAAAAGAATTTAATTTATTTCTGTCTTGTCGAAAAGCCTGTCTTTTTTAATTTTCGGTTTTATGAGAATATAATTTTTTATTCTTTGCGAGAGTTTTTAGAATAAAACGTTTATATAATGTAATTGCTCAATTTATCTTCCAAATTATGCTTTCAGATAATGCATGTATAGTTAGTTATACAGAATTTTCTTCTTTTTCATCTCAACTATTGGGAAATATTTTTAACTAAAATTTCTTAAAAGGTTTCGTCGAATGTTTCTCTATTATTATTTAGTTTGATACTCAGCCAAATGCAAACCTGAAAATCAGAACACAATTTACTCTTAATATATTGTCTCAGAAATCTTGTAGCAAAAAATATATCTTTCTTTTCGCATGAGTCAGCATTATCCCATATCATCATTAAATATATAAAATAATCGCTTGCAGTGATATAATTAACATGCTTAATATGAATAAATCGTCTAAAAATCGAAAGATGCCTAATATGAATAAATAAACAAATCATTTTAAATGACGCAACTAAAATACCTGAAATGAATAAATAAATAAATCGTTTTTAATGATGTAATTAGAACATCTAATCTGGATAAATAAATAAATCGTTTCTAATCATGCAATTAAATTACCTAATATGCATAAATAAATAAATCGTTTGCAATGACGTAAGTAAAATACCTTAAATGGATAAATAAATAAATCGTTTTTAATGATGTAATTA
>BGPR01000373.1:122595-190070 GCA_013235015.1 Araneus ventricosus
TAATTAAAAAATATATTTACATATAGATGCTTGAAGTGTATTTGTCAAGGTAAAAGAAAATTGCTAGTCTTCAATAACCATAAAATATCAAATAAATCAGCTTCCTCTAAAATTATAGATTTATTAATTATTAATTATAGACTTTTTTAAGTATTCCAAGAATAAATTGATTTACGTATTCATTTCTATTGCTTAGAAAAATAAGCAATAAGGGATAGTCATTAGTTTTGATGTAGATTTTAATACGCAAAGTTATTTACTTTCTAAATATTTTCAAATCATTTTAACGCACAGAATTGTTTATGAAGTTTCACGTTATAAAAAGTGAAAATACTCAAATGAAATCAATATTATTTTTGTATTCTATAAAAGCTTTAAAGATTTTTATTTGTAAAAATTGTGCAGACTGAATTTACTCTTAGCACAGAATTTTGGAACGAAAATAACTTAGAAAAAGAGTGGCTGATGGGACAATTGTGGTAATAATTTTTATGCTGTATACCTGCACCCTAGCACGCGATTCTTAGGTGATTATCAAGTTTTCATCGCTCCCCATATCGCCCCAATACATCAAACTTGGCACCTTCATTTAGCCTGCTTTATATTCATGGAATTTTCCAAAGCCGCTTTATCCCATTTTTTGTATACGTAATCTTTTCTTACATGATCACTCAACCCTGCAAAAAAAGATAAAAAAATAAGTTAAAAATAATACCTATACTAATACCGATCAAAGGAATCAAAAGATGAAATTTTACGTTATAGAAAAATCCTGTTTAGAGCAAATATAGTGTTCTAGAAATTTCTTGAAATTTTCCTCTACCAGTAGCATTTAACGAAGTAAGGGTATTAGTCGATTATATTCATATTTCGTGGATTTTGCTTATATACTAAGCTGAAGCAACTAACCCTCCGAACACTCAATTATTTTAAACTTATAGTTTTGAGGCTAGACATATTAATTTTTAAAGTTATTGAATATGTTTAATTATCCGTTTGTGTTTAATTATCTATATAAATATTTCTCTTGTGATGCTCCAAAAACCACGTTATTTATGTATAGGATTTTGCAACATCTATAGTAAACGATGGATCACGTGATATCACTTTCCAAATGTAAATATTTTATTGAATTTGGTAAGAAAAGATATTCAAAAATAATAAAATGGCTATTAACTTTAAGAAAAATAATTTGTTCTCTAGGAATGGCAAAAACCTAAATTAGTTGGAATAACAATTTTTGAAAAAGTGAGTGTAAACTAAGCATTTTAAAAACTACTTACTCCAAATACACAATAAAAAATAAGGATAAAGTATTTTTAATCCTGAAACATTTTTTTTCCTTTTGGCGAGCATTTCGACGGTTGGCGCGATTATGACAGTCTTGACAACAATTATATTAAACTCAGTCAATAAATGCTAGGAGGCATTTTTTTGCTAGGACTCACAGTGTTTTCATAGTAGTTGGCGAAGATAGCAGGGTTTGCACAGCAAACCTGGCAGGATTGACACGAAATACTTCTGGGGGTTGGCAAACGTTAGTGAGCAGGAGACAGCGCCCCCTACTATATCTAAAATCTTAAGAATACTTGGATGGATGTTTAAGAAAAAAAAAATATAAATACAAATCATCTCTTTTTTTTAACTGAGCATGGAAAAAGGGAAATGCCAGTTCCTCATCGCAGAAGTCTAAACCACAGTTAGAAATGAGCATCGTGTTTAGAAGATCATTTTAAAAAGGGGGTCTTTCTAGAAATATTTATGAGATTTAATGAAAAAAGTATTTATCATTTTGAGCATGATTTTATCCCAATTATAATAGCATAAAAACATTTTGTGAGCTGTATACAAATATTTATCATTGGAACATGAAGAAAAAATAGTATTTCAAAGCCATAACAAGAATGAGATTTTGTTAGAAATTTTTAAACGCATATTTGAAAGATTTTCTGAAATGAAGCGACGAATTTATATTGGAGTCATATTCTTTATAACATTTCATTATATTTAAGAAGAAATCTTCATCTTGACGATTATTTTAGAATCGTAGAGTGTAGGCATGGCCAGAAATTTTAGCGACGTCTGCTCAAAGCACAGCGTCCAAAACAGAAGAAGAAAAGATTGCGACGCGCCTGCGCATTAAATATTCTTGGAAAAGGAGAAAATCCCGAATCGGGACTCTCGAAAACATGTACCTTCTAGCGGCTCTTTCGGTTAAAGTGTAAGGGGTTTTTTACATTAAAATATAAGAAGAAATGACGAAATTATAAATTAAAAAGTTAATCGGTGTTTTTTAAAGATAGGAATATTCTAAGCTATTACATATATACAGGCTTTTTTAATAATGTGGCTAAACTTTAAGGGTAAGTCAGGCATACTTATAAGCATAACAAATCACATATGAACATGGGTGCTCAAACGCCCTCTAGAGGCAGCAGATGGCGTTTAGAATAATACAGCGCTGGCCAAAATTGTGTGTGTGTGCGGACACTTTTTGAAATTTTCACATTTTTTCGAATATCTCCTCGAATTTCAAATAGATAAAGAAGAGATTTTACCTCACAATTTACATTGAAGATTCGGTCACCAAGGCATTTAAGGGACCGACCATAATTGATGAAATCGAAAAGGGATTTTGGCTCACCCCGCTTCACAGGAAGCTGATAATGGTTTGAAACTTTCACTAATTCTTTTGTGTGATGTGCGCAATATTTACATGCATTTTCGAAAAAATTCCACGAATATTCGGAAAAATATAAAAGTTTCTTTAAAGAAATCTTAATTCTTAAAAGAATTTAATATTTTTTTCCACATACTTTTGCTTATAACTTCCAGGGTTTTCAACCAAATAGTATGAAACTGACAGAATACATGGAAATATTTTATAAAAGCATTATATTAAAAATTGAAGTAAATACCGCGAATATTAGAGAAAATATGACGATTTGTAGTAAATAATTTTTCTGCACATGAACGAAACGAAGCTCATTTTTTCCTTCATAACTTCAAAAACAGATATATAGAACAACTCATATAAGCATTTTATTTAAATACCATTAAGATTCAGAAAGATATCGGCGTTTTGGCCAGCGCTGTATTATTTTTAACCCCATCTGCTGCCTCCAGATGGCGTTTGCACACCCACGTCCTATGTGATTTTGGATGCTTATATTTATCTACTCTTAAAGTTTAGAAACATTTTTTAATCACTCTGTATATTTCTGCACTATTTAGAGCCCGCTTTTATGGCTAAAAAAGCCTTATTTTGAAAAAAATCGATGTAATTCTTGAAATAGGACACTAATGTTAGGTTCAATGTTAATACAAAAATTAATCGATATTAAATTGTATATAGTTGGAAAACCTGTGAAGAACCTCCCTTCATATGTAATTAAGTATCTAATCTAAAGTAGCGCATACACTTGTTAGCTGAACGGTCCGCGAAACACTCACGATCCCTTTAGAATTATTTTCACGACGAGCTAATCATGAACCAAGAGGAAGGAGCAAATCCGCTTCGAACTATTAATCATTGCTTGTCAGTTACCAATGGAGGAAAAGTAGGGAGGTCGGGAGTGCTTTGGAATACGCCCTGTTTTGTACATTTCACCTTGCAAGTTCAACGGAGGGTCCCGGGGAACTAAGGACTACACTCGAATACGTCCCAACGTGAGCTCCACTTGTGTATCTAATCATGTCACTTTTAAAGTTACAAACTAAAATTATGTCATTCATCAACGTTATAACTCGATACTAAAATGATCGGTAATGCATTAACATCTCAAGTGTTCTATGAACACGTAGTTGAATCAATACAACAACCCACCTCCGAAACAGAGTCGGATCTTCTAATTAGAGAGTACAAAAAATTTTACCGTTAACCCTCTGATTGCGTATCCCGCGATTACCGCGGATCTGTTTTTTGCTGCATCCTGCGATTTTCTCAGGCTAATGTGTTTACTTAGTGCTTTCATAGCGTCAGGTTATATTATACTAATAAATAATGCATATAAATAATAACTCGCTTAGCTCAACACTATTTGAGCACTCAGGAATACGTATCTAAATAGTGATTTTAAAAAATGCGCAGTCAGAGGGTTAAAAGGGTTAATAATTAGAGCTCTATTGCAAAAGAAAATATAAAGCGAAAAAAAAAAACAGCTACTCCTAACGGCAAGAAAATCATTCTTAATGTTAGGGGGGAAATGCAAAATGCACAATGGATTATAAATTTAAAGTAAAACATTTAATACTTTTTTATTGTGTAATAATGAAGCGAGAACAGTTCATAGCCCTCCAATATAACGCTAGGTGCGTCAGACAGAACTACAAAAGACATCTAGAGAAGGCAGACATAAACAAAAACGATGTTAACACAAGAACATTGCGTGCCGCTCTATCGTGCAACACCTCTCCATTGATCTTCCCGATCAATGCAAAGTTTGAAGCGCCTGATGTAATCGTCGCAATGGCACAATATTTATGGGTAAAGAAACATAAGCCCGCTTATATTTGGAAGTTATACAAAACTGCGTAGCTTATAATGAGGTAGATAATTGTTCTCAAAATAAGGGCAAACAAAATTCTTATTGCAAAAAATAATTGCTGTTTGCTTCTTAGAAGAAAACATAGAAGGAAAGTAATTACCCTACTAAGTAAGAAAGGAAAGTATAAAATTTTGTTCCCAGAGTAAATGAATGTGAATTTGACAAGTGTGGCGATGGTTTATTAGATTAATTTCTTTGAGGAATTATTAGTTAATGGGCACAATTTCACTTAAATTAGAATGAATTACGGTAATTATAATTTTACCAATAATAAGCAGTAAAACTAAAAATTTATTTTAGCATAAAATACAATTTATTACGTTTTAAAGCTCTTTGCCGGTGAAGCTTTAATTCATTTCAAAGTTTAAGCATTTCAAGTATAAAGACAGTTAGAGTCGGATAAAAGAATATTTAGAGATAAACAAGATTTAGAGATACTTTGTCTCTATCTATTGCAGCAGTTTAAACTTAAATTTATATCATATCAATTTCTTTATGTCGGGGGGATCTGTGTAGATGAACAGGGGACATTTTCTTTCGATCGAACGACTAATTACACCTTAAATGCAATTAAATTGCCGGAAGTTTATAGATCAGTAATATTAAAGATGAATTTGTAATTTACGGAAATATCTCCTAGTAAATCAACTGATTAAAAAGTAGTCGAAACATGATTTCTTAAAGTTTTATTTGGTTTATTCATATTTACTTCCTATTATATACGAATGTTATCTGGATGGACAAAATTATCAAGTAATGGACGGAGTTGATCATTTTTAGCCGTGGTTTAGGGGTAAGCGGTGACCATACTTGAGCCGGTACCCCTTCTCCAAATTTGTATGTTACACCAGCAGGAGTGCTCTAGGATTGCAAGCATCTTGAGTAGTCTGCAAACCTACGATTCTGAAACCAAACATTGTCTCCAGAGCACCATGTCCCTTTCAAAACTTGTAAATTTGTTGCAAAATATGTAAGCCTTTCAAAATTTGAATAAATGGTATTGTAGGATGTCCAGGATAAAAAGCACTCAATTATAATGATTTATAATTGGATGAACTACTCATAATCAGTTATAAACTTCAGTTGCGTTAAAGAGAGTTTAGTTCAGTTCAGTCCAGTTTAGTTTGAGTACATTAACGAGCCGTTCTGAAGCAACATGAGGGATATTTTGGGACGGACCTCGTAGTTTTGAGCCGCGGTCAGATGGCGAGGACGACACCTGAACTGGAACCTCCCCCTCTCCGAACTTCAG
The DNA here is from genome assembly GCA_013235015.1 of Araneus ventricosus. Lineage (NCBI taxonomy): Eukaryota > Metazoa > Arthropoda > Arachnida > Araneae > Araneidae > Araneus > Araneus ventricosus. Next base: position 128,395 of record BGPR01000373.1, read on the forward strand.
TATCAAAGTAGGGGAGGACGTTTGGCCATTACGTATGACTTAACGTGCAACAAGCCCCACACACGAAGAATCTTTGGTGGAATCGGTTTTCGATCCTGGAACCTTCCAGCCTCGAAACCATGGCCTCCTCATAAAGGAGAGAAACCACAAGTTTTTTTGCATGTTGATGTAGTTCAGATAAGCGCCAGTAGTGATCCCAAACGATAATTAATCTGTTGCCGCTCAGCAAAATTAAATTAACTGCTTACGCTGTTTCATATAATCCAAACATTTTAACCCGTTAAAGCACCAAGCCTGCTTCGGTGTCCTTTCTGTTTAGTCCACTATATCTAGGGTTGCCATAATTTCTAAGCATTGATGCTTGACGTTTAAGTGCTAAATATATAAATCATAAAGAAGTGGGTAATTAATGGTCTATTTTACTCTGATGAAAAAATAGTAAAGTGTAAACAATCTAATAAAGTAAACAACAATAATAAAAAAGATGCAAGGCTAATCTTTTTTAGCCCAATCATATTTTAAAGTTAAATACTCGTATCTGTTTACTAGCCGCAACTTTGTTGTTTTTTATTTTGATTTGTTGTTTCGTACCGTTTTAATTTGTGGCTTCCTATATTCTTTTTTCCTTCTTCTTATTTTATTTATTTATTTATTATTATTATTTTAATGTTATTTGGTTATTATTCAATAAATTGTGTATTGTACAGTTTGAAATTATGTATAAGAAAATTCGAAAATGTGATAGGAAATTGTGTATTGGTTGATTTAGCCTTCTTGTGATGCAGTGTGTTGCATGTTTAGGTTTTAATTTGTGGCTTCCTGTATATATATAAGATCAGGCTTTAAAAAGGTGAAAGGCAGTCCATTGTCATCAAGGAAGAGACGATATTTGTTTAAATCTTCTTTTATTTAGGCATCAGGCGTTATTTCTTCATAGGTAAAGTATTTCATTTTTATGTAGCTCCATGACCAGAATTCAGAAGTTTACGCCCGAGCGGCTTACATGCTGGCATTACATGTTAAAAGCTTACATGCTGGCGTGAAAAAGGCCAGAAAAGAATTCGCAGAACGCTTAAGTACGCAGAAGAGGGAATTTCCCCTTTAGAAGCACGTGACTTGAAAAGAAAGTTGTAGTGTGTTAATTATGATGAAAGTAGAAGTATTTAAAATGAGGTATTGTTAAGATTATTTAGAAAAGTTAAAAAATTAAAATATCACATATATATATATATATAATTAAGCTTTCTTTTTTCTCTTTATTTAGATATGATTGTATTTTAATTTATGTTATTTGGTAATTAATCAAAATTTTGTGTTTAGGAAAGTTTGAAAGCGCGTTTAGGAATTTGAAATTGTGTTGGTTATTTTAATCTTATTTCCTATGAAGCAGTGTACTTTATAAAGAAATTTTGTACTCGAATTTCCTGGCGTTCTTCGGAACTGTCAGTGGCTCGATATTTGTATGTCCGTAAGGACAAGTCAATACTTAAATCTCCGTTATGCATCTATTTGATATGAAGACTAATATTTAATTTTATTTCAGTTTGAATTAATTTTTTTAATTTGAATTCCAAAATAAGTGTGAATAGTCTCTATGGTTATTTCGCGCCCTTTAAGTTGAGGATCAATGATGTAGAAGTGCCCTTTATGCACCACAACAAAATCATTGGGGTTTTTTTTTATCTTCTTAACAAATTTATCTAAAATGTACGCAATCGCCCACGCCATACCGCCTCTGTACAAAATAAAACACTCCCACGCATGTCTGTTTTATTTGGTCTCATTTTCATATCGGCACAATCTTCAAAGATGCGAGAAATAGAGATTTAATTGCTCAACAGACCGAGTAAAGAATCTAAAATAATTTAATTAGCACATCAGAAAGAGCGAAATGGCTGATTCTACATTTAAAAAAATACCTCAATTTCCCACGATATTTCGGTGACAAATTACCTGCATAATAAAATCAAAAGAAATATTTAGGTAATTAATATTGATTATTAATCATAGCAAAAGTTATTTATATCGTGTTTCATTCTTAAGTACGTGCGTAAATATTATATAGCTACTGATCCTTGTTCTTTAAGATAAAACTTCTGTTAATTTATAAATAAACCCTTGTTGTAAATCAATATGTTTAGTGTAACTGAACCTTTAACTGCTACTTCATTCATCTTTTGTTTCCACTGTTCCATTCATTACTGTTTTTTAAAAAATATTTTATCTTTAACTTATGTTATAAAACGCATTAGGCGCAAAATGTATCTAAAGAAATGTATCTCACTTACGGCGATGTAAATTAAATTCAAAATATACCCAGAAAAGTAAAAAAAAAGTATACAATTTTACACTCTTTTAATTAACTACACTTGCTTCGTGTTTTTAAAGATGGAATTTTGTAATCAATTTTTTTTCACTCACTTTCTGATGTGGTAGAGTTTTGAAAAGTTGTACAATTGTGCGCTCTCGAAAACAACACAATAATTTGATATTCTCACTATTTAATTAAAGAGGTAAGTTATAAATTTTAGTTTAATTTTGATTCCATATGAGTGCCGCCATCTGGAAGTGAATTTGGAAAAATTATTTTAGGTTTCTATAATATTGTTGCAAAATGTCTTACTGTAGGTGTATGGTGTAAACAGTCCAACACGCAGGATAATGGAGAATGAAGATTTATTTACAAATATGCAGGAAAACACGTAGCACAGATACAGGAAACAATAGTTCTTGCACAGATTACCAATGTAAACAGACAACAATTCGCAGGTAATAACAGTTCAGCACTTTGCTATCTAACAACACAAACAGTCAGCAAATAACTAATAACTAGTAGACCATAACTGCACCTTCAATAGCGCTCAGCTCACCAGCTCGCACTGCGGGTAGAACTCCAAAGGCATTCGCGCTCCAAGGTGATCCCAGTCGATAAAGACGCCCCTCTGCCGTCCTTAAATATTCTATGCGACAGGCCGTGACGTCACATGGTGTTTTCTCGTTTATTCCCTTTCCTAGTAGAAATATCGAGAAAAGGGTTGCATTTTCGGGAAACATCTATTTGTCGCCAAATCGCCAAAATGGTCGCCAAGTTTGTCGCCAAGGTCATGGGTGCCCTAAGAGTCGTTGAGGTCACTCCATGCTTAACCTTGTAAAACTCTCTTCCCAAGCATAAGACTTGCATTGCTGGGAAGCGACTTTCCATGTTTGTAACAATATTTATAATAATGAATTATAAAGATGACATTAAAGATTTAAAAGTCTAAAATAAAAAAATTTAAAACACGCTTCTAATAGTGAACTGGAAATAACTTTTTAAATCAAATATTGAAGCCAAAATAAAATTGTAAAAGCCAATTCGCTAGAAGTAATACTATAACGAAATTAAAATTCTTAAACATTCATTAATAAATAAAATATATAAATGTGATTAAAATTTCAGCTTACTCAGAGTATTCTATCAGTTATTACGATTTTGTTTTGAAGTTCATTTTTTGTGATAAAAATATATCTTCAGCAAATTATTGGAAGCTTGTTTAATTTTTCTAAAGCTTTTTATTTTTATTTTAATGCCATGAACGCTATTATTCCCAAAACATCCACTGCATTATGCTCCTGCATTGTGAAACACTTCTAGTAGACCCAAGTTAGCGAATTGGATCCCCAGTCGAAGTCGGTGAGTTTCGAGGACATCATTTTGTGATTATGCTACATAATAAAGATATCTTAAATACTTTTTCTGAATTTGGTATTTTCGACAGACTTAAATTTGTAATGTAGCTTTCAACGTCGTGAGAAGAATCTGGTGATGTATGTCAAACCCGCGGTAACATCCGATCTCTCGACAATCACCGAAAAAGCCACCATCCAATAATTATCCTTAATTTTTTCTGCAAGTAAGATCTGGTGTTCGTTTACCACATAGAACACATGCTTTTTGGAACTTTTCGCATTCATCAGTGAAACTTATTTGTTTGAGAAATACGTTCTGAAGTTTTTATGATTTTAGGTAGGTGGAAACTGTCCAACCATGGAAACTGTTAAATTAAATATGTTATTTGATAATGAAAAAGAAATTAAATTAATTACTACGACTTCGTCGAGTCTTGACCCTCAAAAGTGCGCTTCGTCACAAGCCTTCTATTACTAAGGTGAAACAACATTTACAGAAACTAGGTTCAATTCGAAGTACTACTTGGCGATTTTTTTAAAGTTAATACTTTTAAACAATTGTGAAATTTAGAAATTCCAATAGAATTACATTAATATTGGAAGAATTCTAAAAAATATATATTTCATCAATAATGTATTTTGCACTTAAAATAAAATTATAAAATAACTCTTTTCATTACTTCGAACTTTGTCTCAAAGCGTTTTGCGCATGAAATTAATTTATGTACAAGTAACTCTCTCTCTCTCTCTCTTCCCATTTTCTCTCTGACCCCCGTGGAGTATTGTACTTGTAATATTTGTGTTACAATGCCAATATAAAATAGATAATTTAAAGAAAAACCTGCTGGATGTACTCGTCTTCTTTTTATATAAATCTATAGATCGCCCTAGAACCGAGATGATTGCTTACTGCGTCATAAAAGTTTATGCTGTGCAATATCAAACAATTGGGAGTGTTCGCCCTCGCCTTTGTGGCATACTTCTACAATTTGGATTATTTTGAGTGTAGCTTCGTCTTATAGTGCTAGCTATAGTCTATGTCAGTAATGACGAACCTTTTTCAGATGTGGGTCAAATTTTGTTCATTCTTTTTTTCAATAATAGCCCGTGGGTCACTAAGTCAGTGGCGTCACTTGGTAAGAGAGTGGAGGGTTTTTTCACAAGAGTTTTTTCCGCTCTCTTTTAAAATCGTCTAAAATTTTACATTTTTTGTTGTTCAAAATTTAATAATAAAAAAGATAAAGTTGAGTTATTAAATATTTCTAGATGCGCCCGTCAAGATTGCCAATTAGTTCAACACTGAGGGATGGTACATCCCCGTTGTGCGATGCAAAGAATATGCGCACCAATGACCGACTGTCATGAGTCATGAACAAGTGCTGTGATATGATGGAAAACCAGTAAGCCAATGACCACTTTGAATTTTTTTTTTATAAATTCGACATTAACTATTTATAATTTTTTGAATTTTCGATTGTCTGCTCTCTCCTTTATGATATAAAAATAAGTTTATACGAGGCGTGTTTTTTAAGTAAGGACCGTTTTGTTGTATACACTAATAGGTGGCGCGCGAGCCGCAACGAGTGCTTGAGTCGTGTCTCGGCATTCCTTGGGAACAACTGTGCTCAGTTGCAGCTGTGTAGGTAACCTGTACGGTCTGTTCTGTGTCTTTAAAATGTTCAAGATCATCGAATCGCCCGCCCCGTGCGAGGTACGGTCAGTGATACGTTTTTTGTCGTCAAGAAACCTGTCTGCTGAAGACATTCACCGGCAGAATTGTGAAGTTTACGGAGCCACTGCCATGCGTGAAGGCAAAGTGCGTAAGTGGGTCAGAGACTTCAAACCTGGCCGCGACAACGTCCATGAGGATTCTCGCTCCGGTCGCCATCTGTGATAACGGACGTTATGGTGGTTTCAGTTGAAGTGAAAATTCTTGAGAACAGACGCTTCACCATAAGCACTCTTTCAAACGACTTTCCTGAAGTGTCGAGGTCAGTGCTGTACAAGATTGCTTCTGAAAAGTTAAACTTTAAGAAACTGTGCTCCCGTTGGGTCCCTAAACTCCTAACGGAGGACCACAGAAACAAAAGATTTGAGTGTTCGCTGAATTTTTTGACTCGTTATAACGAAGAAGGTGACGTCATGGTGAGTCGGATCGTAACGGGAGACGAAACGTGGGTTTCATATGTCACTCCCGAATCGAAGCAACAGAGCATGGAGTGGAGACACACACATTCTCCTGTAGGGGTCAAGGCCAAACAGACTCTGTCCCAGCGCAAGATCATGGCATCCGTGTTTTGGGATAGGCATGGTGTTTTGTTGGTCGACTTCATGCAACGCGGAACCACCAAAATGTGGTAGCCTACGGTCAAATTCTGCGAAAGCTACGCAGAGCGATTCAGAACAAAAGACGCGGCATGCTGACACAGTTAATTTTGCTGCTCCATGACAATGCAAGTCCTCACACCGCAGCTCAGACCCGAGCTTTATTGGACTCTTTTGGCTGGGAAGTTTTGGACCAGCCCCTACAGCCCCGACCTTGCGCCGAGCGATTTTCATCTTTTCCGCCATCTCAAACATCATCTCGGCGGCAACCACTACAACGATGACGAAGACGTGAAAACAGCCGGGACCTCTTGGTTATAGGAGCAGGCGGCAAGTGTCTATGAAGAGGGTATTCAAAATGTAGTTGTAAGGTATGATAAGTGTTTAAACAAACTTGGCGGCTTTGATGAAAAATAGAGAAGTGTATGTAGAATCTGAGAATAAATTTGGTTTTTGAAAATTTTCTTTCGTTTGGTTTTTATTTTCAAACGGCCCTTACTTAAAAAACACGCCTCCTAAAAATCAAAGTGTGGGTCATTTAAAAAGCCTTCGTGGGTCAGTATCTGAACCGCGGATCATAGGTTCGCCACCACTGGCCTGTGCATTTTGGAACAGTACCTCTTCCGGTTAATCTGTTGGATGCAAAATTTGATACAGATCTAAAATTTGAGTGTCAAGACTACATACAATATTTTATTCGTTTAGCTTGGTATAGGCGTGAATTATCGTGTTCACGTACTAAATACGTACTAATCATCGACAAATTGGTCTACTGTATATAGTTGAAGGATTCAGTCCAACCACTGATACTGATCTCCAAATATGGTAATATGAATATGCGTACCAAATCTAATTCATTGATCTTTTTCCATTTGTTGTCCCATATCCTTCCGACAATTTAGTATTCGCAACGGTAATAGGCATAAGAATATGGGATAGTGTTATGTGTGTCGTTTTAATGCGTTTTTAGTACTCGGGAAGGTCTAAAGTCTGGAGATTCATCAACATTTCGAGATTCAATTTTTTGGCGATTTCAATACTTTCTCTTGATACACTTCGTCTACGAGAAATTAAGGGTATTATTATCTCATAATGTATTGTTGAAGACTTACGTTCTGACCTTCAGCCCTGACATGCTAATTTAAATCTGCCTCTTTTGCTTCCTCTCGTGACTTTTTCTTCTCACGGATAGACAGAAATATTTCCAAAAATGCATTTTTAGGACTCAGGAAAGTCTAAGGCAAAAAACATCAAAATCGCGGAGTACAATTTTTCGACGATTACAATTCTTTTCCTTCATATACTTCGTACACGAAAAAGTAAAGAGCTTCATTATCAAAGATGCATTGTTGGAGACTCAGCTGTCCCTAAAATGCTGATGTTATACACTGAAGATTTAAACCTATTCATTTTTTCTTCTTCTAGTTACCATCTAAAGCACCATTGATTTTAAGTTCTCTGAAAGATCGAAATAATCTGTGCTATCGAGATTAGCGAACCCTTTTCATCATAAAAAGCGAAAGAAATGTTCATCCAAAACTCATTAATGTTCATCGATTAGAATTTATTCACGAAACAAGAGCTGAGAATTCCAGAATCAACATTCCTCCTCTAAAAGCATTTATTTCTCCTACTTTGCATATCTGAGCCATTTAAAAGAAAAACAACGAAGATGGATAACTAGCATTGGTGTTTGTTTCTTAGATCATCTCATAAATATTTCATCAGCTTATTTTTCGAAAAACCGAAGCTGTTGAAAATAGCACTCCTTTTTTTTCTTTCTATCTGCTCATCTTTTTTCTTTTTCTTTCTCTCTTTTTTCCCCTACCCTTTTCTACTTTTTTAGAGCTCCATAGCTTCACTTGAATGACAAACAGTTAAAGCGCTTCGGGTGCGAGCGGGAAAAAGTCATCCAAAATATTCATGGGATTTGGCGCCTTTTTTTCGTTCTTTTTCTCCCTTCTTCTTCGCCAAAATATTCTTTCTTTGCACCGTTTGATCCGCTTACAATAACAATGACTGTATAATGGACACAACAGAAAAGCAAGAATGAAGAATGGGAAGAAATTTGAATTTTTTTCTTCTCTTTTTTGATTCTTTTGAGAATTCTTATTTATTTTTCGACGACTTAATGCTTCCTTGTTATGAAAACAAGACAGAATACTTCGCTTTTTTCTTAGAATTTTAGATACGCTGGGTGCTCCGAAATATGCTAATGAAAACAATTTTTAGCTGTGGAAGTAGTATAAGAACACTGGTGCGCAGAGAAGAAACACATTACAATTCTTTTTCATTGTTTGTTTTGAAGATTAAAATTCGAAAATAGTTTTGAAATTTCAAAATGCTTATTTGCATATCAAAGGAACCTTTCAGACCGAGACTGCTTCCTAAATATTTTGTGCTTAGTGTAAAAATGTTCTGTTTTACGAAAGTGCATTGCTTTGCATTGTTTAAATTAATTAATGTCAACTGAGAGACCTGACGAGAAAATTAATGACATCGCTTTGAATTCAGATTTTCCCAATTAAAATAAATAGTTTAATATATTTCTAATGCTAACTTTTGAATGCATTTTCTCTCCAAAGACTGCTCTTTCATAATAATAGATATTTCAGTTTGTAATGGAAATATTTTTCATTAAAAGCTAGATATTTTTAAGAGACATAAGGAAATTCTAATAACAATCGAAATCCATTTAGTTATGCAGGGTTGTTATAATTAAATTTCGCCTATTCAGAAGGTTATAGAGACGGTTCTATGGCTCCAAGCTAGTATGTCGTACAAGTGAGGCGCTCTGTGAAAACCGAAAAAAATGAAGGAAAAAAGGGGGAGTAGAAAAAATAGGTAAAGTTTCGTCTATAGGGTACTAGTGGTTCTGTGAACAGTAGACCTCGCTTCCCCCCAAATAAAAAAATGACGGGAGGCTGTCTTTTTCAAACACCGTTGATGTTAAAGGCGTAGGACTACTTTACTCGCGTGACTCTTTTCCAATTTTCATTTTTTTTGTAACTTCTGTTGTTACCCTTTATCTCTAAAGTAAGACATTAGTTATGTTTCTAATGTATGTAGTTACCGAGATATAGAGGATCGCGTCACCAATTCATGTGTATTTTTGCCTAACTTTGCTACTCAGTAGCCGCTGAACTACATTTAAAATTTCCCTTTTTTTGTAATTTCTGTTGCTACTCTTTATCTCTAAAATAAGACATTAGTTTTGTTTTCAACATATGTATTTCAGAGGTATAGAGGATCTCCCATACAACGTTTCTGTGGCGTTTTGGCGTGTGAATCAAATTCCTCCTAAGACCCCAATGAGAGGAACATAGTCCTACGTTAAAATCTAAGATTTTCTCTTCGTCGCATTTTTTATTAGTTTTACCAATGTTGTCACAGGGCATCATAATTTGACTCTCGAGGAGGTACCCTGGTGTCCAAACGTTTAGCACAATTCTTAAGATGTGACAAATTTGGAGTTAATATGGATGCAATGGTTCGCAATCAGTCGCGGAGAACTGTGGGACATGCAGTATTCGGAGCTCATATAATACAGTGAAAATCTCGTCATGACGGCATTTAGGAGGTCGACCAGAAAGTGATGAAGATGTAATGGGATTTCGACTCATCCCGTTTCGTAGAAATATGATAACGGCATCGATGATAACTTCCATCAATTATTTCGTTTGATGTGCATAATATTTATATACATTTTCGTAAAAAATATAGACGAAACCTATAACCTACAGACTTAAGAGGAAATTTATTTTTGCCTATTCAGCTAATGGCACTGCGCCATAATCTAAAGCAACTTTTGTAGAGTTTTTTTCTTAGTGAAGCAAAACTGAATAGTTCATTTGAGGGTTTTTTTTAGTTTAACTAAAAGTGCTGTTTAAATTCGGTTCCGCTTGTAAAGTCTTTTTTCGGCAAAAAGTACAGTTGTAGTAAAAATGGTGTGCGAATGAAAACAAGAAAAAGTAATGGAGGTGGTACACTGTCTTGAATAAAAATGGTATTTTGAACTGAAAAAAGACCTTACGTTCAGAAATGAATTTCCGCAGCGTTTTTGATTGAACTTGAAAACCTCAAATTAACTATTCAATTTTGCTTCAGTAATAAAAAAAAAATCTGTGAAATTTTCCTTAGATGATGACGTAGTGAACACCTATTGAAGAAACTATTAACTTTTTGTTCGGTTTTCACAGAGTGCATCCTTTGTACTACATGCAAGAGAATTTGTGTGCCATTTGGAGCTCTAAAATCTTCTCTATAGGTACGGTTGCCATAATTGCCAAGCTTGCCTAGATATGCTAGATTAACTGAGATTACGGCCATTATGATTAACAGTATTATGTTCCTGATGCTTAGATTTTGTTTTATGCATCCAATATTTTATTGTTAGTTTTTTAGGCTTGAAATTTTATACAGATTGATTTGACAAAATAAATATTTTTTTAATATTACCACAAGCTTTTCTCTTAAGTTTATACAATCTTTTCTGTATAATATTAATTTCCAGCAAGTTTTTTTTAAACCATTGTTTCACAAATTCTTTTGAATTTTTGTTAAGTACATAAGAATTTTTAAGAAATCCAGATTTTTTCAAGTACAATTTTTCAAACTTCGGCGTTGCCTTAGTAACTATATGACTACTCTCAGGTGTGAGGCCTTTTGACCCATTTTTTTTAAAAAGGAAGAAAGCGTATTTCTATTTGAAAGCTTCAAAATCGAGAATGATTTTAGCTTTGTATAGAAGCTCAAATTTGTCCTTTCATTTACAGTAAAACCATTTACGCAACTTTGTAATCTTTACTGCAGCAAAAACATTTTTACTAAATTCTTCGAAGTAGAAAATACTTCAAGCTTATTCCAGGAAACAAAACGATTTGATAAACTAGCATTTTATGCATTGACAATAGATTCAGCAGAAAACAGGCACATAAACTATCACATGCTAAATCGTAAAAAAAAGTTCTCCAAATTGCTTTGAATTTTAAATAAAATTGACAGGTTCGGATTCAGATCACGGACATTTTAGACAAATTAATTTTAGTGTATTAATTGTTTTCACATTCTATCCAAGATAGTTGAATTTTCAATGTCATCCTAGATCAGAGGTTCCTAACCTGTGGTACGCGCATCCCTGGGGGTACGCGAAGGACTAGTTGGGGTTACGCGAAATAAAAGCGGAAACAAGAAAATAATAAGGAATTAAAAAAAGTTATAGAATTTTGCTTTCCTACGTTAATTACTAATTTAAATGCCTTTTGAATGGTTGATTATTAAGAAGTGTAATTTTTAGCTTTCCTTACAAGTTAATGCGAAATTATTAGAATACTGATCTCATTTGTTTTGGCACGAATTTGAATTAATACTATTATAAAAATACGATAAAACGTAAAATAAAAAAAGTCCAGCAAATGCTATTAATTTGAATCATTCGACTCTTAAAGAAACCTTAGCACTTAACATCATTAATAACATTTTTTGAATAGGAGGATGGTTGGTAGTGGGGGAAGGATATGGCAGAAGGGGGTACGCGAAAATATAATGATTAATAAAGGGGTAAGCGAGGAAATAAAGGTTGTGAACCCCTGTCCTAAATCAAGCTTTATACATTTGAAAGTCGACTTTGGGTGTAAAAATATCAAGTCGAAAATAAATTATTGTCGAATTTTTCCATGAAAATTGTATCGACAAAAAATGTGATAAAATGTGAGAGATCTGGTTTTTATTATTATCTATATAAATATTGCATATTATTATGTATGATTTTATTATAATGTGCCAACAAGATATGTTATTATGTATGATTTTATATTTTTGTATGAACATGGTATAATATTATATATGATTTTATAATCATGTCGTAACATGATATATTATTATACATGATTTTACTATTTTGCACTAACATGATATATCATTAAGTATGATTTTATTATTATATACCAACATGGTATAATATTATATCTAATTTTATATAACGTAGCAACACGATATATTATTATGTATGGTTTAATTAATATGTACCAAGAAATATATTTCAGTAGGGGATCAGTGGCGTTTGCAAATATATGGTTGACAATTATATACTTGAAGCTATCTGTGTATTGAATTAATTATCAAGTAGATGTGTAGGTGCAAATAAAGCGTGCATTTATTTTTATTACATTTAATATATCATTTCGTTTACTGTGTATTTACATTAATAATGTGATAAAATGTGTAAATAATTAAAGTAGTTACATTAATAATGTGATAAAACATGTAATGATACCTTTCGAAAATTCTTTTCAAACTTCAGTAGCTATATTTGCATTTTCACCAATTCTGTTCCTAATTAACATACCTAACATTATAATCAACACAAATGAAATATTAAAAATATAACGGGAAAGTTTTTTGCAAGGAGCCAATGTGTGTATTTAGGTTAAAATGCATTATACAAAAGCAATTGAATTGAGAAGGAATGGCAGCATTCGATTCTCGACTTTCTGTTATACTTACTTAATATGGAGCGTTTTGTGTTATGCGTCATCATATATCGAGTATGCGTTTTAGATCCGTTCCATTCCAGAACCCAGGAGTGTCGACTCAACACAATGGTTGTAAAGTCTTTTGATGAATGGGTTTTGATGGAAAGAAAAACATGAGCATGAATTAGAGCTGCGGGCATTAACTTCAAGCAACCTCACCATATTTAAAAAAAGGCAAGTTACATGTTTAAATAGAGGTGTAACTTAAAGGCAAAGTCACACAATTATTGTTCTTATTGACATAACAGATAGAGACACAAAAATGCTTCACGAAACGACGGTAAACACAGTACAAGACACCACACCAAACAGAGCACAAAGCAAATAAAACCCCCAAAATACAAAGCAAACAAAACGCAATGAATGGAAGACAAACAATACACATACAAAACAAATAGCACATAATAACACAAACGTGAAAGATAGATGAACCTCAAAGGGAGGGGGAAAATAGGTAAAAACCGAAATACAGCATTAAAAATGAAACACTTTTAAAAAAGAAAAAGGGAGAAGAACTAACAATTAAAAATAATTATGAAAAAAATGTTGAGATGAGTAGAGGACTTCTCGAACAGAAGGATAAAATACTTTTCAAATGAACTTACATTACGACTTAACAAACACACCACCAAGGGAAACGCAATGCATTTTGTATCGCTTCACACTGACCAACTAGGCCATAGTTGATACACATCTACAATTTTTGGATCGAAACCACTGACATGAATTCATTTATCTAGCCTGTTGTGTTTTTGATTTATCGTTTTCCAACACACACGAATATAAAAACCCATAGAAAGTCAACTCATTCACAGATGTAATCCAAAGTTGGATAGAGATATAAAATTCTTGCGATAAAAAAAATATCCCAATTTTAATACGTCTAGCTGGTTGTGATTTTGACACGCGGAGGAACAACAGACAGACAATTTTTAATAGACAATTTTTAATAGTGAGTCCAATATTTGATACAGATCGACAATTTTGGTGTAAAGATTAGAAAATAATTTTCATTTGCCTATATTTTTATGTTTTTCTGTTCTCGAATTCTCAGATAGACAGATTTCAAAATTGGATTTAGTACTCAGGGAAGTCTAAAACGCGGAGATTCATGAAAATCTAGACATCGAATTTTTTGACGATTATACTATCACTTTGTGTACTTCGAATACGAGAAGGTAAAAAGAACACTTCATAATGTTTTCTATATGTGAGTCGTCGCATAGAAAATTTTCAGAAGTCATCTTCAATTCATTCATTTATTATTTTTTCAGAGATTTAACACCATAATAGATTACAAATTTTGTTGCAGTGTGGAAAAATTATGCTAAGTAACTTCATAGTTGAACGTGACTTACTAAATTCAATGTTTCCACAGTATAATCTGAAATCTGCTCGAATAGGATTTTTTTTCTTTCGTCGTTCTGTTTAGCGTCAAATAGTTTTTTACTATTTATTCAGAAAAATCACGTTGTTAAGGGTTGTGATGAAATTTCGTTCTTGAAAGGCAAAGTGAAATTTTAATTAGTTACAAATACGATATGAGGAAATTGATTTTTAGTTAAACCTAAAAACATTAATTTTTCGCAATTATAGTAGTGAAATAATATGCATGTAACAAAAGAAACGCGTTAAATTTATGTTTCAGAAGAGAGCAGAGGAACCTGTAGTCCATAATATGATAATGTTTCAGGTTTGATTCGCCTGTCTTGTCTTCGTTTGGCTTGATTGTATCAAACATTTATATTTTGCAACAACGAAAATTATTGTTTCGAAATATACGTAAAATTTATTAAAAGATATATTAAAAATAGAGAAAAAATATGTACTAAATTAGTATCATTCAAAGATTTTTTTTAATTTTAAGGTGGTGCAAAAAATATTTTTTTAATTTGACATGTTGAGAATCGAGACATTTCGTCATTACCATGACACTTAAACTGTGGAAGCATTTTTTTTGCCAAATTTGACAAGAAATATCCAGATATCATAGCTCATCGCCAAACGCCAATTTTGAATTTTACGACGTGCTTTCATTCCTTAACATCTCCTGGTTAACATTAGAATAAAAATCGTTTTCAAGTTCAAAAGAAAACTTCGATTAATGCATGCAAATAATTTTTAGAGAGGCATAAAATTAAAAAAACATCAAACACAGAGATTTACAACCATCTACAAAATTTATAAGAATGCTGCAGAGCGAGTTGCAAGCAGGAACTTTGTAATTGGCAGAAAACTATTTCGTCCTTTCCTAAATTTGTATGGAAAACTATACTGTCTCCTCCAAAATTTAAAATTTTTCTCAGAAGTAATAAATTTAAAGCGCCTTTGATATCCAGATATATTCTTTATTTCCCGAAATCATCTCCGTATCTTCGGTTCGAGCTTGACTTTTATTATGCCTTCCTTTAAAGAAAAACATTATTCTGTAAGTGTAATAGCTTGACGCCTACGTCCAATCCTCATGCCTGTTACTGCATCCAATTTGCCTCTGTAGCTACAGAGAAAAAAATACTTTATGTTAATTTAAGAATCTCCGAATAACAAGCCACTCTTTGTAATCTCGCTACAGAAATTCCGCTGGCTGCTGTAAGATCTAAAAACTAGGACACTCACTATTTTAAAATTTACTTCTTTCTCTTCCTCTATCCGTCTTTAGATCGAAAAGAGGCGAATTGAAATCCCCGTACAAGTGATGAGATGGATAGATAGAAAGGTTGTGGTGGAAGCTAGAGAACTAGTACGAAAAGACCGGGATGAACATTGAATAATTCATGAACCCTAGCTTCTATTTCCCTCCCCTCTTTCCTGCGATCCCCCCATCCCTTCGTACACCCACCAGGAACGCCTAGACTATAAGCCATCCGCTACTGGGGGTTCCAGCTCTGTCTTTAGATTTTTTTATCTTTTTGTTGCATTTGTCTCGGGATTTTATTTATTATGTTCCGCCATTTTTTTCTCTATGTTGTCGGTGAGGTTGTCTGAGTCTTCCGGTTGATGCCACCCATATGCAAACCTTTCCACGGTTCCCGCCGATTTGGAATTTTTGTGGTGGAGACTTGTACTTTGTCGCGATGTCGTTTCGCTTGAGATGTACGGTATGGAACAAAAAGAAGCATTATCAGGGAACCGGTTGATTCAGAAATCGTATGGTAATAATCAAATGACGTCTGAATACCAAATGTATTTTGTTTATGGTAAGAAATATCTTATAGGTAGGTTACAGATCAGGTATCCAAGGTCTAAAACGTTGGAGGGCAAGCTTTGAAACTTGGGTTCTTGGCCTCAATATTTTCATATAACAAAATGTTTATCAACCAGCGGCAGAAGTTCCCCCCTCAACTTTTTTGTTACATCCGCAATATGATGCGTTAGCTGAATAACTTCTTGATGCAGTCGAAAGAATAAAGTACAGTTCAATCCCGCTTAACCAAACTGAAAGGAGGGAAGACGTTTCGGTTAACGATTTTTTTCGGTTAAGGTATCCGACTGCTTTAAAATCGTCGTTTTTGATGAAATTATGGAAAAAACTTTTTATGTCTTAATTTTGTAGCCTGTTTAACCAGCTTTTTAAAACTGTCTCACTTTTTACTCTACCTGAATTACAAATGGCGTTACAGCTGTTGTTTTACCGAACTGTAAGCATTATTTTATGTTGCATGAAAACTTTAAATGTGTTTCCTGAGAAATGATATTTTTGACGAAAACTGTCTACCGTAACAATGATTTCTCAAAAAGTTATTCAAGTATCGATATGAAATTTTCTGAGATTGTTTTCTGTAATATGCTTGACGTTTTCCTCTAAAAACTAAGGTCAATTTTAAAATCAAGTATTATTTTTAAGTGCTTAAATATAAACGAAAAGCATTTTTTATGAAAAATTACCAGTTTAGTAACTATGTTCAGCTATATCTCAAAACTATTTTGAAGTACAAGAAATATTTTAGAGCATAACACAAATAACTGTCACAAAAATGTACTCCTATAAGAATTTTTGTATATTTAGAATATGATTTTGTCTATGGCTGTTAGCGTAAGGCAAATATTTTAGTCATTTTTCTTCAAATTTCTCAGGTATTTTTTAAAAATATTATTTTGAAAGACTAATTTTACAATATTTTCATAGTTTTAAAACATATACAGTTGAAAAATAACATTAAAAATATATATAAATTATTTTTCGAAAAAATGTCTCCGAACATAGTCGGATACCTTAAGCCATGAACATCTATTACTATTTTGTATCTAATTACAGTACGTGATTCTGAAATGCTTTGGGTGTGAAACGAATTCAAAACTCTCTTCGTAGGCTACATTTATTCTCGTTACTAAAGTTAACCCTCCGTCGAGAGCGATATTCGCACCTGGGAGTTCAGGCGCATTGTGCCTAACAAGCACAGGTAAACAATATCGTAAATATTATTATTAATACCCATTAATTTTAATTTCAGCATTCTAAAATTAATCACTGACCTTCTTTAGGAGGCTTAAAAGAAAACAAACAGGAGATATTGATGCAAAAAAAAATCTCGCCTTCGCGATTATTTCCGCGCAGTACAGTTCGTGGATTTGGATTTGCGATTTCAGAGGCATTTCGGACAACCAGAGTTACGGGTAATCCGAGATCGGTAAACCGAGGTTTTACTGTATGTATGTTGAATATCTTCCCTCTGACCGATTGGTACCAAATTTAATATAAATCTACTTATCTGATGTCAAAAGACGACATATCAAATTTCATTCATCTGACTTGTTACATTTTCGATCTATCGTCTTAACATTACACACATGGACAAAGAGAAAGACAAAAAAAATATGATTTCACAAATTTAGAACATAATTTGACAAGAGATCTGCAATATAAAATCTATTCAATTTTATTTATATGTTTGTGAATCGTCCCTGATGTGGTTTACATCATTTTTGGTAAGTGGATCCGAGGAGAGTTAAATGGAATAAAATGCTGAATTTGTGTAAAAAGTTTGAAATAAAATAACGAATTCCACCAGTATCTATGCTTCAAGAATGAATTTCTGCAGTATGATATATCTCTGATTATATACTAATGACCAAAATGACCAAATAAAAGTGACCAAAATAACGCTAAATGGAAATAGTCACAATAAGACTCATCTGCATGACACGTTCAAATTTAGAACTTGATCATGAGAAAAAATCGTAACCTTTTTTCTTTCTTTTTTTCTTTTTGGAACTCCATCAAGAAGCGTTCGAGGAGAATCAATTAGGGAAGTATCTGCAAGAATAGTTAGTTAACAAGTAATTATGACTGGTAATTCCCGCAAAATAAATATCATTTACTCACATTAATAGGATATGATAACATTCAAATGAATTAATCTGACTTTGGATTCCTAATATCTATCAATATGAAATTGCTAAGCATTTTTACAACATGTTATACAGGAATGTTATCGACTGAATCAAAAATATTAAGAAAATTCCTTATTTCTTAATTTAAAAGCTTTCTGATTGCTTTATCGTAACAAGTGGTTTTATAACTCAAAATTCAGAAGCATTTTCATTAGCATGTCGGACGTCAAACTAGGTGCTAAGTTTAAGTATCCAAAAGAAATTTATGTCCTTTAAAATAATTTAAAGGCTTTAAAATCTTTTTTAATGTCACTTGAAACGGTCTTGTTATTAATAAATTAGGGAAAAAAGGTTTATGTTTTAAAAAATCATATTTTTAATATTCCATTAGAAACAATATTTAGAAATCAATTTCCATTCCTTTTCATGATCACAATGTTACTTTTCATTATGGAAAAATTTCATTTAAGTTTTTCATTCATTTAAAAATTCTTGAAAGGTGTGTACTTCTTTCGTTATAACACAACAGTGTTGTTCTGTTTACTGCATTTAATTTATTTAAATATGAGTAATGTAATTTTTAACCGCTTAAGGATCGACTTATTTTGAAATCTACAGTATTTGGGACGAGTTAACTCGGTTATGTCCTTAAGCGGTTAAAATTGTAAAGTGGATTTGCTATTAGAATGCTATTTAGCTGAGCAAAAGTCGTTGATAAGTGTTGGTGTCCAAAAATATAAGCAATAATAAAAATACAGTAATATAAAATAATGTAAATAAATGTATATAATTGGATTTTTAAAATTACACAGACATTAAGTAGGAATACAAATTAGCTGAGTAAAATCTTTTTACATAGGACATTTATTAGGTAGGCTCAGCCCCCTGCTCACTAACGTTCGCTAACCCCCAGAAGGATTACAGTTATGCAAACTACTCGCTCGCTTCAATGAAGATACTGTGCATCCAAACAAAATTCATTTATGGTTAAGTCTAAGAGATTTGTTGCCAGGCTAGCCATAATCGCGCCAACCTTTAAAATTTAGCCAAAATGAAAAGAAAGGTTTCAGGATTAAAAGTATTTCATTATTATTAATTTTTTTATTTTGAATTTGTAGTTAAAATATGTCCAAATTTAGAATTTTTTTAAATTTTTAATTTACACTAACTCTTTCTCAAAAAAAAGTTCTTTCAAATAATTTAGGCTTTCGCCATTTATAGAGAAAGATTATTTTTCGTAAAGATAATAGCCATTTTTTTTAATTTCTGAATTTCTTTTATTCCGAATTTCAGTAACATTTACGTTTGGAAGAGAAAATCACGTGATCCCACATTTGTTGCAGATGTTACCAAATCCTATTGCTAAATAACCCGTTTGTTAGGTGCCGCACAAAAGAAATATTTATATAGATTAACCCTTCTACATTTTATCTTTCTGGACATTGAATTATTCCAACTAGTTTGTCAAGAAATTAAAAAACATACAAAACTCTCCTCCGTTTTATTCCTGTGGATTAAAATAAATCATGATTATACGATTTCCATATAATTTATAAAAGAATTTATGAGGGATTTCTTAATGGAAAAGAAAATCATACTCTCATAAATTACCAGACTCTCGTGGTTTGGTTCTGCGAGTAAGAAATGCTATATTTAATTGCATTCTTGAAATTTTTCAAATGATAATCAGCAGAAATCCATAGATGGATAAAAAGAATGGGATTTTATTCAATTGTATAAGCATGCCTTGTGTCATGTTTAAGCGAATTATTTATAAACAAATTCCCTGAGATTTCTAAAGACCAATAACATTTCCTTACGTCTCTTGTAATCTACCAGAACAATTCATATTCCACAGGACTCTTCTTTTCATTGTGTATTTCTTTCGTTAATTCAATTGTTAAATTTCCTGTCATGTCTAGTTCAGCGCCACTTTTCATCATTCCTTATTCAATAGAATTCTCGACAGATTACTTCATTCTCCAAAAGTAGGGAAAAAAGAACGGGGGAAAAAAGATGCATTTTTCTCGCATAGGGAATAATCTACGCTTGAAGGGAAAAACAGACGGATGGGAGAGCGAAGACAGACAGACAGAGTCTACGAGCAACCTCTCTGTCTAATGGAATATATCTCATAAAAAATTGAAGAAATAAAGAAAAAGAAACAAGAAAAATAATAATAATAAAAAAGACACCGCGGGATCAGAGAGAAAACTTTGCTATGTTGCAGGCGTCCAACACGCGGCTAGTGTTCCTCGCAATCACGGCACGCGTATCCATGGCAACGGACACGTGATAGTAACAAGTAAGAGCCTTGTTTACCCCCTGTATACTAAGGGTTTTGGGGTCTGTTTCATAATAGATGATCAGAACTCCCCCTCTCACCCCCACCGTGTTTCTGTCTGTCACTCCTTCCCATTTCTGCACTGGATGCATTTTTTATTTTCATGTTTGCTCCTCAGAATACTTTTGGATAAAAGTGGTCTATGTTTTGAAAGCATCCTCTCAGTCTACGTGTATATTAAGCGGATAGGCCTCAGGCGGGAACAGAAGGATTCGATAGACAATTCCAATTTCTCAAGATATATTTTTAATGCTGAAAATTTCTAGTCATTTCAATTAGAGAAAGAACCTTATTTTCCTAATGGAGTGGGCGATAGTTAATTCAAAGCAGACGAAGTCACAATAAAAATTTGATTTTTTCAAAATTTATAATTAAGAAAAACGTGGTCTAAAAATGAGTAACGCAAGGAAAAAAAAATTAAGCTAAAAATGTCGTAAAGATTTTTTATATATATTTAACAGTTTTAATAAACAATGAACTGTTCATACATAACCTATAAATAATTTTAACGAATAAAGAGGTAGTGATACGAGATTTCTGCCTTGGCAAAGCTAGCATGTGTTATGTGTGTGTGTTTTTAAAACTACCTATATATGTATATATTATTTCTTATCATTACCTGGAATAAAATTATTTCTAACGCATTTTTTTTTCTTTTCTTGCAATGTTTATTAAGTATATAAAATTGATAGGATTTTCTATGATTAAATAAATATATTTTCCTTTAAGCATTTCTTTATTCAAAACAAATAAGTAACTCAAACAACAGAATTATCAATAGTAAAATAAATTGAACATAAAAATTAAATGCTGAAGATGAATAGAATTTTCAGAATATAGGGATTTAAAAAATATAATTAAACAGAAAATATTTATATTTTAAAATATAAATATACGATGAAATACTTAAAAACAAAATGAAAATGAAACTGTTGCTATCAGTCTTTTAAGTTTTAGAAAAGTCTTTATTTTTTAAAAATGCTTTAAGAAATAATGAAAAAAAATTAAAATTAGCAGCTAAATCTAAAAGTAACGAGCAATTTTGGAAGAGATGGAGATTCAATTTTTTAAAACTAAACGTCTATTAATATATAGAGTTTAATATGAACAACTTAAAACAAAAAAACATGAAATTTCTCTTTAATTAAAAAAAAGGAAGTAGGTATATTAACAAAAGTATAACATCGAGAATGTACAAGGTACAACAACAAAAGAGTTAAAGAGAAAGATGGATATAATTTAATTATAGTTTTAAAAAACTAATTTTTTTACTCTGTCAGAAGATAATCTTGTTTTCTTTTCTGTCATTGAAGATCAATGCCGCTATCGAAAAAATGAGTTCTCGTGGAACGGATGTCACAATCATACAAAAATGTTTTCTGACTAGTTTTTTTTTAATACAGAAAATTGTACCTCTCTTCTCGCCACTATTTTAATCGTTCTTTAATAAGGAAGTACCTACCTTATTAAAGAACAATTAAAATAATTATCTACTCCGGGTATCATTCTCGATTGAGATGTTCCTCCACGCGTGTATGATGCTGAAATCCTATCGTATCTTTTCCACAAAATTAATGCATTACATATCAGTCCCACACATACCACTCCCAGCTCGAGAATCCCGCCTTCTGATACACTTAACTAGTGCTTTCTCTCTTCCCCCCCCCCCCAATCATGACTTAAGAACCAAGGTCACATGCACTTCATCATCATTCATCAACCGAAAACGCAAAGCTATCCCCAACACGGAACTGTATCAATCCGATATATCAACATGATACAAGAATCATACGACGTATCAGCCGGCCGAAAAGGAACGCGATGGAAGCGATTACTTATTGTTATCATTCGAGCCCGAGAACTGATACCGAGTACCTTATAGTTTTGGTCTATATCATTTAGGTGTATCTGATACTTTTGCGTACATGATACAGAGTATCAAGTTGATACAGTATCACCCAATCCTAGTGGTTTCGTAGAGTGGCCTCCGCGCTCACCTGACTTGACTCCATGGGACCTCTTGTGCGGACACATAAAAGAGCAGGTATATGCGACCTCTCTACCAACATTTCAGGATTTTCGACGACGCATTACTGATGCTTGTGCCTCCGTAACACCTGCCATGTTGCACAATGTGCGGCGATAAATCCAGTCCAGAGTGCAAATGTTATAGTGGCTAACGGAGAGCATTTTGAACAATATAAATAAATGATCCAGAAGACAGGGACGTGTATCAGTTTCTTTCTTCCACTCTTTATGACATGACAATTTGCCAAATCGTGACCAAACAAATGTTCAGTTTTTGCATTTTGTTTTGAGTATTAATGTGCGCAAGGTATCTTTTCGTACTAAATCGAGAGTTTTCTACAACTTTCTAATTGACTTTTTTCTCGTATCTTCCACCGTTTGCGATATAGGACTGCTAACTCCAAAATTTGCCAATAGATGGCGTTGTAAGTTGTCTCATCGAGTAGCGCATAGCCTTTTTACTATACCTAGACAGCAACCTTATAGCCTAAGCTGTCACCGTTTAGAAGTTAGGAGGGTGTAACGGATATAAGTGGGAGCCCTGTATATATGTATTTCTTATATTATTATATGTTTTTCTTCACTCTTTCATATCGGGATTTTTCGCGCTACGGGGGGTTAAATCTTTTGACGTTATGTCTAGCCTCTTACTGAAGCAAATCCTGATTTTTTTAACTCTTGCAGAATGTGGTTCTTGAGAAAGTGCAGTGCCGAGTTCCGCCCCTTTTTGTCATTAACTTTCCTTTGTGGTTTTTGTCTTAATTATATACTAGCCGCCTTCGGCGACCAGCTTTATTGCCGGAAATAAAATTTCAACCAAATCTCTTACGCATAATTTTATATTCATGGTTCCCTTAACAAACTGCTTTTAAAATTCAAATTTCTATAGACATTAAACCCGCGTCCTCTTCGTAGCCTTGCACTTGTTCTGTTCCTTGTTAATTCAAATGATATTTTCTAATCTTTAAACAATGGAAGAGAAACACGAAAATAAATATTTTTTTAAACAATGAAAAGGGTTTGAAAAGCATTACAACAATGAAAAATATTGTTGTAAATTATGCCAAAAAATATTTTTAAAAATGTATTAAAACTAAAGAAAATTCGTACGACAACTTTATTGATATCATTGAAAAGATAAATGTTTTCGCTTTCAGATAGTGTAAAAACGATTTTTGTGCTGTAATATGTTCGAAAGTTATAAAGGAAAAACGCCAAACTTTTGCTTATTTTTTAATTAATTAAAATTCTAATTAAAATTTCAGAAAAAAACGGCTCCGAGATGCACATTCCAAAGCATGTTTGTGCTAAATTTCGTAGCTCTAAGTACAGCGGTCTGCCCTGTAGAGCGCCAACACACACACATTCTCCTTTATTATTATTAGAGATATCAGAATTGGAGTGATGTATGTTATTCTCTTCAGGTCATCGACGGATCTGAGATGTGATTTATTCTGATGTTACTTTTATGTAGCTCAACTTGAGTCTGATTCCTTTCTAAATGCTCTAAAAAATTATTGAATTATCTTCTTAAAAGTTTTGTCTCCTCGTTAATATCACCATGAACTGCTACCACGCTCTGTAATTCCAACATAAATTATAAGTCCTGTTCTAAAAATCGACACTATCAAGATGGTAGCCAGACGACCTCATTTATTATTTACATTTTAACACCGGATGGACGTACTAAATTATAATAAAATAATTATAAAACAGTTCACCTAAAACCAGTCTTTTGGACACGTGAAGAAATTCTGTTTGTCGCAGGACACGGTCCATTCCCTTCATTCCTTAACCTTTCCATTTATCGGATAGTGACACTGCGGAGTAGTAGGCGATCCCATCCACTATGCGACATCTTGCCCATTGACTCTCTCTTGGCACATTAGGAAACTTTCTACTTCACTGGAAAGTCTGTGGTACCAAAGAGTCCTGGCGAATCCGAATTTAAGAAAAGGAATAATAAACATGATTAAATCCATAATAGGCGATGAAAACATAATGCGACTGGAATAAGCACTCACCTGCCTTTGTACAATAACTCTATCCTGCATCCAATGCACTGAATATACTAAGTCCTTCCTTTCTCATAAATCTTTAATAATAATCTTCCTATTCCTATTCCTTGTATTCCACAATTAACACGCAATGGCTCCCCATCTAGAATACTTTACTCAAAACCTGTGCATTAATGTAAGCTTCCTCATGCTATTCGTCATCATCTACATTCATCATTTTTCTTTCATTCACACCGTGTTATTTAAGATATTATATATATTCTTTATTTTGCTGTCAATTGTATGTGTTTACACCAGCTTTGTAAATTCTTCATCTGTTATTCTTCTCTTGTTGTAATTTTTTTTTCGCAACTTAATAAAGTCCACCTACATCTATACCAACCCGGATAGGAGACACATTTGCTCTAGAGACGGCGGTGTGGAGTGGTGTTCAAGTGTTAAAGTCTATAATTGCCTCGAAATAAGTGATAATACTGACAATAAAACTAAATAATCGTTAACACAAATTCATAATTATTTGAAAATACTTAAGTACGCAAAAGTAAATGACCGTTATTGTAGATGAAAATAAATCTTAATGAGGCTAAAAATTGTCCAAGTTATTTTCAGAGAGATACGATAATAATTATTATAACATAATTTTCAAAGTTTTATTATTACTATTAATATTATTAAAATGTTGGCCCTCGTGCCGTGAAAAAATTAATCATTATTATTAACCCTCTGACAGCGTATCCCGATATTTCCACGAGTTGGAAACAAATTTATTTTCTACTGCATCCTGCGATTTTCAAAGGCTAATATGTTTACTTAGTACTTTTATAGCGTTGGATCATATTATACTAATAAGGCTTTGTATACAAATAAACACTCGCTTGGCTCAATGGTATTTCAACACGTTTGCAAAGGTTGCATCTAAATGGTGATTTAAAAAAATTACACAGTCAGAAGGTTAAAAATACTAACTTATAAAAATGCAAAAGCTGTTGAACGATGTAAAAATTACTGTAAAATATGGATTGAATGAAAATCTGAGCTTTTATCCCTTTCAAATATTTAAGTGAAAAAGTTTGAAAAACTTTTTATTCAAACCCTAAATTTCGAATAAACTTGCCTCTTCCAAAACCTATATCCTTTCCTCTAGATCGAGCACAACTCTGTGTTTTTGCGTTCGACTTCTCATTATATTGGCTGTCTTTTTCAAGGCGTTTTTTCTAACCTCCATTTTTATTTTTTAACTACGCTGGCATATGATAGAGAATTTTTTTCTTGTCATTTGTCATTCCTTACTCCAGTGAATCCCTGAGGAGCCAGTTTTACGAGTCACAGATTCGTAAATCATGTGTCTTTAGAAGTTTTTTCTTCTCTCTCGGAAACGAATAAAGGCTGTTTACTCTTTGTCCTTTTATTAGCCTGTCTTCTAATACACAAGAACACGAAATGTATTGAAGAGCTTTCCTCTTGTTTCGAATCCTCGGAAAAATTGTGTAAATCCTAGATAAAATTTTCACTAATACACTTACAAAAGAACGAATTTTTATCTGGTTATTTTTTTAAACTTGAAGGACGTATTAAAATTTTATTTGCATAGTTGTTTGCCTTCTTTGTTAAGAAGAAAATCCCTTCTCTTCTAAAAGAAAGAAATGAATAAATTTTAAAGCAAGCAGCTTTTTGAGATTTATACTTAACTGTAAAGTTCATACTTTTGAAAAGCTTTTTTTCGGTATCTTTAAAATAGGAAAAAAGAAAGAAATACGATGATTTTCTGTTTGATAAAAAAAATGAGTATTTGCGAGTTCTCCGGTTGTGATCCCTTCACAATCACCTAACTTATCGCATGAAATAAAGTAAAATAAAAACTTTTAACTCAAAAATGCAAAAATCCAAAATACAATTTTTTAAATATTTTGTAGCTTTTTTTGAGGTTGATTATCTGAATTAATATCAATCAATGAAACCATTTAGTTAATTATTAAAATCAATTAAAAGCATTTAGTTAATTATTGAAATCAATGTAACCATTTAGTTAATATTTAGTTGTCTAATAATAGACAAATTTGTCTATAAATAGACTGAATTTGTATATTATATAGACAAATTCCGTATTTTGGAAGAAAAAAAATTCTACACATTTTGAATAGCAGATTTGCTTTCAAGATTAGATTTCACGTGCAGCAAAATTTAGGAAAATCAAAATCTTCTCTGAGAACGATTATGAATCGTTTCGCACACAAGCAGAAAGACGAATTTCTTCATAGGCAGCAAAGGTTATTAGCCGTAATATGCATACTTTTTATTTTTTAACAAAAGTTGTGTAAAACTGAATGAATAATTTTAAAAAATGCCGGAAAAATTATTAAAAATTTAAGTTTGAAACCAATTTTTCAATCAAATTTAAAAAATTAAAATAAATTGTTAAATTATTACTTAAATAAAACTAAGTTACAAAAAAGCATTCTGCTTTTCAAAAATGTGGTGAATAAATAATTCTTTTATCATTTATCCAACTATTAATTCTTTTATCATTTATCCAACTATTCATTCTTTTATCATTTATCCAACTACTCATTTTTTATCATTTATCCAACTATTCATTCTTTTATTGTTTATCCAACTACTCATTTTTTTCCATTTATATTCTATCCATCTATTCCATCTATTCCATCTATCCATCTATTCCATCTATTCATTCTTTTATCATTTATCCAATTACTAATTTTTTATCATTTATCCAACTATTCATTCTTTTATCATTTATCCAACTATTCATTCATTTCTAATTTATTAAATTATTCAAAATCAGTTTTTTAAAAATGGTTCCGAAGCAAATAAATAGCATTATAAATTTTAGGCTTAACACATTTTGGTCTTCAAAGAGCAATTTTTTCCGAAAATTAGAAATTTTAGTTTAAAAAAAATCCAAGTTATGATGAATGATTTAAAAACTATTGTGAAATACGCAAGAGTAAAACTTAGATCTTCTATTCAGTTCAAAATATTAAAGTGAAAACCGTTCTCGAACATTTTTATTCAAAATCCAAATATCGAATAAATTTGCCTTTTCCAAAAGCTATTTCCTTTCCTCTACATCAAGCATGACGCTGTGTTTTTGCGTTCCACTTGTCATTATATTGCTTGTTTTTTCCAGATATTTTTTTTCTTCTCTGAATTTTTTTTAAACTACGTTTGCGTATGATCGAGAAGTTTTTTTCTTGTCATTTGACATTCTTTCCTCCACTGAATCCCTGAGGAACCAGTTTTACGACTCACAGATTCGTAAATCATGTGTCTTTAGAGGACTTTTTTCCTCTCCAGGAAACGGGAAAAGGCTGTTACTCTTTGTCCTTTTATTGGCCTGTCTTCTAATACACAGGAATACGAAATGTATTGAAGAGCTTTCCTCTTGTTCCGAATCCGCGGGAAAATTGCGTAAATCCCGGATAAAATTTTCTCTAATACACTTGCAGAAGGACCTTTTTTCCTTTTATTTCATTTTTATCGGCTTTTATTTTGGAAACTTTAAGGGTGTGTTAAAAATTTATTTATGCGGATGGGGAAAATGTAAAATTCCTTCCATTCTGAAAATAAGGAAATGAATAAATTTTAAGACATAAAATTATTTAAGATTATACTCTGTGTGGTATTCGTAACTTCAAAAATATTTTTAAACAAAATATAATGCGGCAGTCTTTGGTACACGCATAAAAAAGAGCAAGAAAATAAAAATATTCCTACGATGACTCGACTTAAATTGTATGATTCAAAGGAAGAGTTTCTCATTCAAGCAGTCAGTAATTGGAATATTTCCGTTTTAAAATTATTATGGAACTCCTTATGAGTTTTCATGTTTTGGGGTAGATTTGGGATAGATTCTTCTAGACATCGCACACATACACCCAAACGTTGCCTTTTGTATTAAGGTATCCGACTGAGTTCGGAGACATTTTTTTGAAAAAAAATCTTATATATATTTTTAATGTTATTTTTCAACTGCATACGTTTTAAAACTATGAAAATATTGTAAAATTAGGCTTTCAAAATAATATTTTTAAAAAAACTGAGAAATTCGAAGAAAAATCACTAAAATATTTGCCTCACGCTAACAGCCATAGACAAAATCATATTCTAAATATACATAAAGCCTTGTAGGAGTAAATTTTTTGACAGTTCTCTGTGCTATGCTCTAAAGTATTTCTTGTACTTCAAAATAATTTTGAGATATAGCTGAACATAGTTACTAAACTGGTAATTTTTCAGAAAAATTGCTTTTCGTTTATATTTAAGCACTTAAAAATAATACTTGATTTTAAAATTTACCTTATTTTTTAGAGGAAAACATCAAGCATATTACAGAAAACAATCTCAGAAAATTTCATATCAATACTTGAATAACTTTTTGAGAAATCATTGTTACGGTCGACAGTTTTCCTCAAAAATATCATTTCTCAGAAAACACATTTAAAGTTTTCATCCAACATAAAAGAAAGCTTACAGTTCGGTAATAAAACAGCTGTAACTCCATTTGTAATTCACGTAGAGTAAAAAGTGAGACAGTTTTAGAAAGCTGATTAAACAGGCTACAAAATTAAGTCATAAAAAGTTTTTTCCATAATTTCATCAAAAACGACGATTTTAAACCAGTCGGATACCTTAAGATATTAACTTAGCCTTCAACAATGGAAGACAACACGCAATTAAATATTTGGTTAAACAGTGAAAACGATTTGAATTGCGTTGCAATAATGAAAAGTATTGTTGTAAATTATACCAAAAATATTTTTTTAATTTATTAAAATAAGAGAAAATATTGTACTCTAACTTATTCGTTTTAAACAAACTTCCTTAGAACGGAAATTGTTTGTTATTTCTTATGGTGTATCTATTTTCTTCCTAAGATTATTAGAAGAATGCAATGGAGAAATGAGTACGAAAAATCACCCAAAATACCACAAAATATTGAATAAAAAAATTTTTAGGTTAAATTTTAAAATGCTGACTTCTAGGTGCATTGAATCACCATCAGGGCTACCTGTGTGCCAAATTTCAGAGCTGTAAGTGCAATAATATTTGTCTAAACATCACACACACATATGCAAACATTGTCTTTTATAATTATAGACTATCAGTCTGTTATTAGTGAGGGAAATTATTTTTCAAGATGTTGATATATTATTTATAGCGACGAATATGAAAAAAGATATTAGTAAAATTATAAATAAATAAAAGAATTCATTGGAATATTGTAAGAACCATTTCTTGAACAGAAAATAGGTTATTGCTGATTTTGAACAGCAGGTTTTTATTTATTTATTTGCCTCTTAAATAGAGTATCTGACTATATTGAACTTAATTCTCATAGAGCAAAAGTCAAGTAATAAGTCATTTCAAAACTCCACGTTTCTTATCTTGCAGAATAATAGCTAATGCTTTTGCGTCTATAATCGGTTTTAAAGAATACCAATACAGCAAAATATTACGTCATAGAAATATATTTGGATATTTATTATTTTCCAAATATTATCAGAAAATCTCATGAGCTTTATCGAGCAATTCATTTTTTGATTATATGAAAAATATCATTAAGTTGTTTATGTTTATATGGAATGCCGCTGTTGAAGAATTAATTCAATTTCAGGAACCATTTTTATTAGATTGCTAAGTTCCACGACAGAGTACATTAAAAGATACAAGACGCAAGACAGAGAACAACAACACAAGACAAGTACACAGAAGAAAAAGAGAGAGAGGCATCATGGGAAAAAACCCGGATGGCTCTAGTAGCGCCACCTACCATAAAAAGGAGAAGGCAGGGAATTGTAACCGCTACAAAATGATATTTTGTTTAATAAATTTCCCGGGTGGATGACCTTTCTTAATGTAACAGTTTGGGTATTGTGCCTATGGTAATTGCTCATGCATTTATTTCTGAACATAGAAATCATATAAAATGGAAAATTTTGAAAAATAAAACTGCTCTTTTTAAAATTAATAATTTAATAATTTTTTTAAATAAAACAGCGAACTTTTTGGGACTCTTCGATTTGACCCTACGGAGCACACTGACTTTTTTCTCGTATCAAGGTTTTCTTAAGAATAGCATTATTTTTTGGAATAATCATGATATCTGAATATGACAAAAGTTGGTTTTTGTACACAATAAATTTGTCCATCACACATGGGAGGATACAATAGGACAAAACACTAAAATTATCTAAAGAGCGGTTATCTATTCTATCCTCTACTCCTCTATTCACTATTCTAACTTTTGTTGTAGTAAAGTATATTTTTATTTTATAACTTATTTGTTTTATGATATCATTTCTTCGGCTTTTAACAGCCTGTAAATATAATTATGCATAAAATATAGATAACTAAATAATTTAGATTATAAAGACTAATAAAAGATATAAAGCTCATAAATTAAAATATATAGGTTAAGCAGAAATCGGAACTAATTTTACAGGATTTTATTTAAGATACTTTCTTCTGTTTTGTAAAGATGGAATTTTGTAAAATAATTTTCACTTACTTCCTGACGTGCTGGATTGCTGAAATTCTTTACAGCTGTGTATTGTTCTTGACAATACAGCATTTCAATGTTTTTAGAAATTAATTATCATTTGCTCCATTAATTTTAAATAAATTGTGATCCCTTACGAGAGACACCATCTGGTAGTGGAATCGCAGGAAATAGAATGCATGACTCAATACTAAGACTAATAATGAATAATAAAAAATGTTAAAGACTAAAACGGCGAAAATAATAAAATTGCTAAAAAAGTTCTAAACACATTTTTATTAGAGTACTGAAAAATAAAAAAAAATATCAAAAATGTGGAAGTTAAAGCAAAATCATAATAGCGTGAATCGCAGAAAATAATTCAATAAAGAAATTAAACTACAACGATCATCAAAAGGAAGAAAAATTCCTAAACATTCCTAAAAATGTAACTATATCATGAAGCGATTAAAATTTCAGTTGACTTAGAATATTTCGATCAGCGCCACACTTTATTAGAATTTACGGTTTAGCTTTCAATTATCAATAAAAAATTATTTTTTTCTTTTTAAGACACTAAAGAAAAGCGAGAATTTTTTAAGTACACTATATGCCCAAAAGTATCCGGACACTTGCAGATTTTCACATTGTTTAGAATTTCTCAAGACTGGTTTAACCGACTGCCTTTAAACTTCGGACATGTAAAGAATAGACAATAACTCACATTTTACATTGAAGATTCGGTCCTGAGGGCAATTAGGGGGCCGTCTACAAACTAATGAAGACAGAAATGTTTTTTGCCCACCCCGCTTCACAGAATACTGATAACAAGATGAGACTTTCAGAAATGGTATTGTTTAATGTGCATTATATTTACAGGAATTTTTGTAAACTCAGACCAAATATTTGGGAAGATATAAAGGTTTTATTAAAAAATGTCAAATTTTCCCACCTGTTTTTTGCTTATAACATGCAGAGTTTTCTGTTATATTATACAAAACTTACAGAAAAGATGACAATATATTAGAGAAGCATTTGTGTAAAACTTTGGAAAAGAATTGTTGAATATTACAGGAATTATGAGCAAGTTTAGTAAATAGTGTTTTACTGCGCATGCGCGAAACATAGTGTAATTTTTCTTTCACAACTTTAAAGCCAGATATATAGGGCAACTTATATAAAAAAATTCAGTTCAATATCATTAGTGTTCAGAAAGATATCGGCATTACAACGAGCAGAATTTTAGCTCCTGTCGAAGAGAAGCTAAAAGATGAGGGGTTGTACACAAATTGATATTTTTTAAACTTATATCTTTAAATAGTTATATTGAATTGTATAGCGGTTAGAATTTGCTGAATACCCATGAACACATATAATATTCGTAACGAATAAAAAAATATATATGTAGAATTATTAAAATATTTTAAGAAAAGAAATTAATTAGATAAAAAATCGTTTCGCCGTAAAATAAATATATTTAAAAATATCGTTTGGCCGTAAAATTGTAATATGTAACTTGTTAATAATCATGTAAATAATATAATTAAAGTAATAAAATTTTTGTTATTTATAGTGCCTAAATAGCTGGAATTTAAGTTATGCACGTAATTGATAAGTGTTCATGGGTATGTAGCAAATTCTAACCGCTATACAATTCAATATAACTATTTAAAGATATAAGTTTAAAAAATATCAATTTGTGTACAACCCCTCATCTTTTAGCTTCTCTTCGACAGGAGCTAAAATTCTGCTCGTTGTAATGCCGATATCTTTCTGAACACTAATGATATTGAACTGAATTTTTTTATATAAGTTGCCATATATATCTGGCTTTAAAGTTGTGAAAGAAAAATTACACTATGTTTCGCGCATGCGCAGTAAAACACTATTTACTAAACTTGCTCATAATTCCTGTAATATTCAACAATTCTTTTCCAAAGTTTTACACAAATGCTTCTCTAACATATTGTCATCTTTCCTGTAAGTTTCGCATAATATAACAGAAAACTCTGCATGTTATAAGCAAAAAACAGGTGGGAAAATTTGACATTTTTTAATAAAACCTTTATATCTTCCCAAATATTTGGTATGAGTTTACAAAAATTCTTGTAAATATAATGCACATTAAACAATACCATTTCTGAAAGTCTCATCTTGTTATCAGTATTCTGTGAAGCGGGGTGGGCCAAAAACATTTCTGTCTTCATCAGTTTGTAGACGGCCCTCTAATTGCCCTCAGGACCGAATCTTCAATGTAAAACGTGAGTTATTGTCTATTCTTTACATGTCCGAAGTTTAAAGGCAGTCGGTTAAACCATTCCGGAGAAATTCTAAAAAATGTGAAAATCTGCAAGTGTCCGGATACTTTTGGGCATATAGTGTATATTATTTTTCATTTTTAATATACAGAAATATGTAACATAACAATTTGAAATTTCTGTGAATTAATTCATAAAAATCTTAATTGCGCTACTTAAATAATTAATATAATATCTACAGTTAATAAAAAAACTAATTCTCTCAATTATTCATTACTGAAACGCCGCTAAAATTCACAAACTCGAGAGTCATGATTCCCATGCTAACCCATAGTTAATCAGTCGACCTCTCATTGAAGCCCACGATGTGAAAGATCACGCATCAAAAGACTGTTCTTGACTTTTACCAAAATCAATCAACCCATTAATTCTTCCGGACACATTCAGGATTTAATATGTCCGGGACATCCGGGAAACATGTCCTTGCACCACTCCGCTCCAAAGGAGCAGGATACATGCAAAGGATAACTATATTATCCTAAGCAGGAGAACCGGGAGTGGAAAATTAATTTGATAACGGAAGCATTAGATGACTTATCCTTTGTGTCAAAAGCATTAAGCAAGTCATCCAGACTGAGTTTATTGAGGGTTCTTGACTCAGATTTTGGGTAAGAAACTCAATTATTGGATCCACAGGTTGCAACTTTTAGCTCAGGAGCCTTTGAGCGCATTATCTAATATGAATAACGGATTGGGTGAGTTAGCTGCGGATCTGATATTATTCGTTTATGACTTTGCGTGCCATAAATTTGTGTTTATGGTGGTGGGGCAGAACCTAACGTTTTCTTTTTTATGAGAGAGGGGGAAATAGATGTTATAGTATACGGTTTTAACTAAAACTGAACTTATTTAACATATTTTTATTACGTATTTCATAACATTATAATGCCATGAATTTTTGTAAAAATATTTGAAAATCTCTGTTCAAATTTCTACGAAACACTATTACTGTCATAATTGTATGTTATTTATTTATATAAAATTAAAATTTTTCTCTATTTCACATTACAAGGTATTTTATTTTATAATAAAATATAGAAAAATGCTGTCACTATTTCAGTCTCAATTAATGGATCATACTCTTAAGCTGCGTTTACAATGGGACAGTTCCTTGGGCACAATTGGAAGCCAAGTGATTCCGTCGTGTTTACGACACCGTCATTCAAGCCAATCTGGGAACACAGTATTCAGTTTCATGTTATCGTCTAAAAATAAATATGTTTTTAATGAGACATTAATTTCAACTTTGTCGATTTTTCAAAATAGTGGATGTAATTGAGCAAAAACATGAACATAAAGAAAGAAAGAGGAACATATTTTTGTTTCAGCAATGCAATTTCTGACACAAAAAACTGAAATGTTGCAAAAAGCCTCTAAAGACAACTGTTTATCAAAAACAAGAGTATTTGTTTAGTATAAAACGTTTAAAGAAGTATAGAATCCTTGGTGGATGAATCACGCTCTGGTAGATCAAGCACTTGGCCTAATCGTCAAAATGTCGGTCATATCAGAGATTTAGTGCTTATTTATCGCCGTTTAACTGTAAGAGATATTATTGAACACGTTTCCATGTCGAAAACAACTTGAATTTTAGCGAGACAACTCATGATTTTGCAGCACGATAATGCACTCTCTCACATTTCCATAATTATTCGTTATTTTTTGACAAAAAAAGTTAACAAATACGGCTTCACAAGCTCTGCATTCACTTGATATAGCTCATTGTGACTTTTTCCTATGTCCACGGTTGAAGATGCTTCTTCGCGTCACTGTTTTTAGTATATTGGTGCAAAAAAAGAAAAATCGTTACGAACCTTTAATCGGCGGAAATTACTTTAAAGGAGACGTGATATTGACAAATAAATTTAAACCTTTAGTGCTATGACAGCATTTTCGATATTTTTTTTTTATCACAATAGTATTTGTGTAGCTAACAACTATCTTAAACTAACTTTAAATAAACATGTGCTCTTAGCCCTCAGCATATGCAACTACTTTTAGAACATTAGCATATGTTTGGGATAGGAAAGTGTTCTAAAGCCAACAACTTGTGCAAATTATTAGAAATTCAGGTTCAATCAACGGCTTTTAGAAATTCCTAGATTTTTTCGGTGAGAGAGTTGTTGGAGTAAAAAAACTCTACTCATGTGTTTGTGGGTTAAATTTATCTGATGGCTAGCTATCAACCTCTTGGAAAAAAGAGGTTTTTCCAGTTTTGGGCCGTGATCGGACGACGAGGGTTATAGATGAACCCCCATAATGCTGAACTAACTTCTTCCAGTCAAATCAGGCTAGAGATAAACTATACATTTTGAAAATATTCGTTAGAATTGAAGTGTCTTAACTTTTGTCCGGTTGCTCTAGAACAGTGGTTCTCAGTCTAATAACGAAATTGAATAATCAAAAATAAAATAATATACCAGTAGTGATACATGTATGAAGATATTAAATCTAATTAATCTTTTAAATATAAGCTGTTTGCTTGTGAGTGAAATCCGAGATATTCCAGGACATTTAATTCAAATTTGGAAGACTTTCTCTCAATACGGAACGAACAAACGAAATTCGGGATTGTCTCAGTCAATTTGGGGGTTAACGGGATAATATTTCTTAATAAGTATTATTTTATTAATTTATTTTCAATTTGAACTGAAAGAATCAGCTGTAACTTAATTTATAGCCTACATAAAACTTGTATCCACCCTTGTTTCGTTTGCTTTGAAGGGAGAGGAATAAATAGAATGGATTTCAGATTAAAAATCGACTATTCTATCTTGGAACAGTCATTTATTTAAGAGAAGAGCCAATTATAAACGATATTACTCATGGGAACAGTTTCATTCATAATCATTTGATAATGCCAGCTACTTCATTTGTTCCATAACGGAATCCTCAGACATTTTCAACAGGAGGATTGATAAATTCTACATACTACCCGAAAATAGGCGATTTATTTTGATTAAAATTTCACCGTTCCTCCTCGTAGGCCCTCTAAATACTGAAACAGTAACAGAAACAAATTCTTATCTCCCCGCTTTAAAAGCGGGAGATATGAATCAACAATTATCTTTACAATCGTCAAAAGCAATAACCCAAGCAATACATTTTCCAAGCCCGCTTAACACTCAGCAATCACAATCCATTAAACTAAAATCATATTCCCCAACTCCCTTTCCAATTTCACTTGCCATCGACTGCAAATTTAACAATCCGGAATATAAATCTAAC
This sequence comes from Araneus ventricosus, assembly GCA_013235015.1. Classification (NCBI taxonomy): domain Eukaryota; kingdom Metazoa; phylum Arthropoda; class Arachnida; order Araneae; family Araneidae; genus Araneus; species Araneus ventricosus. The sequence continues at coordinate 164,688 of BGPR01000373.1, forward strand.
CTTGTTCCCTTTATCATATTAATCTAACGAGCCATTCATTTTACTCCTATGTTAATCCAATCTCATTATTTCATACCACCTGGTGAAACGCATTTCATCAGCGGACCGAAGGCACAGTGGATTCAACAAACGCACAAAAAGTCTCACATAAAGGATCTGAGGATACGCAAGGCTCGGGTTGTGAATCATGAAATATGGATGAGAAAAAGCCGAAAAAGCCTATAATAATTTATCAGGGAGTGCAGTGGGCATGCGAAGGAACCACCAAGCAGGTACGCCTACTCGTATATTAATCCATGAATAATCTATGAATCGCCATAATGCCATGACAAGCTATAAATGGAGAGCTATGGTGTTGTGTATCTTGGTGAATCTGTTTTCCCTGTAGACACCAACTGGTCGCTGAGTTTTTTATTTGTCTGTTTTAATGAATAAACGGGACATGCCGAGATATCAGAGCTTGATGAAATGGGATTTTATTAGACTTGTGAGAAAGAATGTGTGTTTGGCACGTAAGCCTCTTTTTGCTTACAAAGAGAGTGTATTGTAATCGTGGAAAAATTCGAAGACGAGATTTTGATGTATCTTCGGCCCGAAAAAACTAGTTTTGGAATTATGTCTGTATGTTACGATATCTCAAAAATAGTATGAGATAGATAAAAAGAATTTTGCAAGAGGTTTCTACACCACAATTATAACGAAATTTTGGACGATATCCGTCAACGGGAAATCTATCTGTCCGTCTGAGTGCATGTGAACACAACTGCTCCATAAACGCAGCAAACTAGATGGTGTATGATATTCTCACCAAAGTTTTTCATCAGTATAAAATTATCGACCCAATCGACCAATAGAAACGGCTCCAAAATGAATACTCGATTATTTTCCTCACACGACCAAGCTAAACGCAAAACGCATGATACTGTATGTGTATATAATGATATTTCTGGATCTGATGGGTAGAGGCAGACGTAAGAAGGTGTTGGAAAGTTTAAATCCAAAAATATTTTACTTGAACTCTTCAGAGAGTATCTTTAATGAATGACAGATGGTTTTAAAATCTTCACATGATATTTTAGGTAGATCAACGCCATGAGAATTGTTAAGAAAATGCGTGCAAAGGCAGCGCGTGTCATCAGGAAGTATCACAATGTAAAAAAGAGATAGATGTTTGTAGACATGCCTTTTTAAATTGCTGAGGAAACGGGAAAGTCCAGAAAATCTCGTGACTTCGTAAGTTAAAGCAGAAGTGCGTTTTATCTAAGATTGAAGTAAGAGTAATTCGTTTATAATTAAAAATTAGGTGGGGTTAAAATGATTTAATTTATTGCAGGTTAAAAATTTAAATCACTACATGTATACGAGAAATTCTGGTAGTGAACAATTCGCGTAGTTAATGATGTAACGTATACATTGGCCTCTTTTATTAACGTTTTAAAAATGTTTCGCTTAAATCAGTAATTTCTAGCTACTTCCTTTTTGGTGCCCAACTTCAAACAAATGATGGAAGCGGTTTCTTCTCGACGACTTTTTATTGTGTCCTCAACTCCCTTTGAATGAATTTTGGATATTTAAATAATTAAGGTCGAAACTTCTTTTTAAAGCATTTTATTGAAAGCTGCTACAATTTTTTTTAAGGTTCATTCTACTTTTTTTTAAGCAGTTAGTTACGTTTCATGGGTGAAATATATCTATCTTGATTTCAATCATTTTTTTATTTTGTTTTTTTTTCCACGTCTTCCAATAACCATTTGGGTATTTTCGCCTAAAAAGGGCGCAGGATTGACGATTTGCGAATCACTCCTTTCAAATTCATGTGAATGTCCTACTTCAGTTTTGAGAACACAATTTTCTAGAGATTCTAAAATATGAGGAAACACATTTAACCTAATATAATTGACAGTTTGTCTCATAAGTGCGATACTAAGCATTGTGCCTACAACCATACATCACTTTATTTGCCGAACGCGTCAATACCACTTACAAATCCATTAAGGCTGATTTTAATTAATAACGTAACCCTTAACAGAATATTTTTTTAAACTTTCTAGTGAACGCTTTATGTAAGAGATACGCTATAGAAGAATTTCGTTTTATATCTTTCTACCAGAGGCTGCTACGAAAGCATAGCTGTGGTTTTTCTTCCAGCTCCTTTCGACGAACTGTTAGACATCGTTTGGAATTCGAGGCGTTAACAGGGTTCTGCGAAACTTCTATGCGTATTTCAGAGATACGCGCGAGTATTGTAATGAAATGACAATGAAATTGACTCCTTGATTTTTTCTATCTAAATTTCAATTGTTTTTTAACTTCCATAATTGTCTTTGCAGTTTTATATTACAAATGTAATTATTTCAGTTAAATTATTGGCAATTTCATTTATTTTATTTTTTATTATTATTTATTTATTTATTTTATTTTTTATTATTATTTATTTATTTATTTATTTTATTTTTTATTATTTATTTATTTATTTTATTTATTATTATTATTTATTTATTTATTTATTTTTTATTATTATTTATTTATTTATTTATTTTATTTTTTATTATTATTTATTATTTTATTTATTATTCAGCAAATTATTTGGTAATTTTATAGTGTTTTTGTGTTTTATGTTTCCATTGTTTCCATTTTTGAATAAAAATTGTTTAAACTAATTGTACTTAATAACACTTACGCAATTGAAACCTACATTTAATAACTACCCTCTTGAAAAATGGATATTTTACAATAGCAAATTTAAGAAATAAGCACGACCTTTCATGTTGGTATAGAGGGCGCAATGCTGGAAGGCTAACTTCCTTCATATGGTTGCAAAAATGTAATGTCGCTTTCCTGCCTGAGTAGTCTTATGTTTGGGAAGAGAGTTTTACAGAGGTAAGTATGGGATGGCCGGGCCTGGAACCCTGACCTTGGCGACGAACTTAGCGACCATTTTGGAGGACTTGGCAAAAGATTTGGCGACCTTGGCGACAAATCGATGATACCAGTAAATGCCGCGCTTTCCACGATATCTCTATTAGGAAAGAAAATACACTTGAATGTACGAGAAAACTCCATGTGACGTCACGGCCTGTCTCGGAGAGTATTTAAGGGTCGCGCTTGGATCAGAGAAGAGTGTGTTGATCGACTGGAACGACTTTGGAGTTTCGTCTGCAGTGCGAGCTAGAAAGCTGGTGAGCTGAACGCTATTGAAAATGCTGTTATTGTAGCTTATTAGTGATTTGCTGACTGTTTGCGTTGCTAAATGTGAAAATACTGAACTGTCATTACCTGTGAATTGCTGTCTGTTTGCGTTTCTAATCTGTGCACGATCTATTGTTTCCTGTTAACTGTGATTCGTGTTTTCCTGCAAATTTGTGAATAAAACTTCATTCTCCATTATCCTGTGTGTTGGACAGTTTACACCATACACCCACAGAACGATTTTTGTAACAATATATAGTTGTCATATGTCCCGTACATACGGGACTGTCAGTGTATTTCACTGCTGAGTCCCGTATTACTATTTATCCCGTTTTCGGATGACTCTCAACCAAGTTCCCGAATAGGGAGAAATAGAACGTACTATTTCATATTTACAAGTAAGAATGATCGATGATGGCAACACTAAGATTATATTCAACCAGTTTGCATATCTAAAAGATTATTTAGAGAAGCATTATACCAACCAAAACTGCGAAACAACTATGAAATTGAGAATGGAGGAGAAATGGCCGAAGGTTTTTGCAGATACAAAATATATTGATCAGAAGTCATGTGTAAAGCTATGCGAATATGTATTTGTCAATTCATCCCACAATGTAAATTTGGAGAAAATATTTTCCCTAATGTCAATTGAATGGCCGGACTAAAGAACTAGGCTAAAAAGGATTAGCCTTGAATATTTTCTATTATTCTGCGAGTTCAATTTTATTAGATTGCTTCAACTCTATTGATTTATTTTATCAAATAAGTAGTATCAAATAAGTAAGAGTAAAATAAATCATTACCTACCCACTTTTTACACGTTTTATTTATTTAAAACTTAAACATCCTGTATCAATACTTGGCAATTATGGCAACCCTATCCGTATATACATCTTTTTGTTCGAATGCTTAAAAATGGCGCTGTCTTGTATGAGCGATTGAAAACAGCATTTTTTGCCCTTCTCTCAAATGTTTACATCGTGCAAACTTCATGCTTGCAGCTGATCATTAATTTCGAAACAGCTGGTAACCTTACTTGCTTTCCTGTAACCTTCACCCCACGAATGCGTTGTGCGATGATAATCAATTTCAATTTCTAATTGCTGACGTCTTCTAAGCAGGATTCGAATACAGGGCTTCTGTGAAAATCAATTTAGCTGCCCAGTTGTTTTGAAAATAGAGTTTTTTATGGTTTCAAATGATGAGATCGTCGCTTATTCTATTTTGTTAAGAAAAAAACTGTATGCATTTATGTGATACATTATAAAACGCATAATAATATATCTCACATATCAGAACTATAGATGTATATTTAATTCCGTTTCTGTTCATAGTCTGGGAGATGATCTTCTCCACGAAACGCTACTTTTATTAAACATTTTATTACTGTAGATTAAGTTATTTCGGATCTATCATTAATTGCTAAAAAATTCAAAGAAAGCGTTAATCTTTTTAATACAAATCTTCCTTCTTCAATTTTGTTTGGAATTAATTTTAAATTACAGTAAAGCACCGTTTATACGTTTTTCAAGGGACTGACGTAAAACAACGTATAAATGAAAAGACGTATAATCAAAATTTTAATAAACAACTTTGATTATTACAAATTTAATACTACTGATGCGCATTCATTTAAAAGTGTTAGCTTTAAAGATAGTATTAGTATATTACTACATAATATTGAAACAATAATGAAATCTTAAAATTAAACTTTTATCATAAAAGTGACAAAAATCGCACCTTTAATACATATCTTGAGTACTAATTATACATATCTTATGCGATCTATGCGCATGCAGGTAGGCGTTTAATTAAGAAAATCTTTAACCGTCGTCTGACGTGCTGATTGTCTGTGAGTATTAAGCACATCATAATGAATCGAATTCAATTCAATGAATGTTTTTTCACTATTCTTTTGACAAAAGAAATAAGTTCGATATTTTTCAATAGAGTCCATTGCGTCTTTAAAGAAAGGTGAAATAATTTCCTCACCGCTCAAATTAACACCAGACCATTTGTCTTCTATTAATTCGCGAATTGTGAATAATTTCAAAGCCATAGTATCTTTATCACAGTTCACATACTAGAAAGGAGGAAATTTTCGCATTTTAGTTCGGGAGGAAACGACGTACAAACGAAGTATTTTATGTTTACAAAAAATACAAATGACTCGGGACTGTGATGAAACGACATATTAATGACAAACGTATAAACGGTGACTCACTGTATTTAATAACATTATCATTTTCGTGCAACAAGTTTTATATGTAACACTCTTGCATAGTTATTCTGGCATACAGATGAGGCCACAATTACCTAGTGGTAAGGTCTCGACTTCGAAATCCGAGATTTCCAATTTTGAAACCAATTCCACTGAAGATCCACCTTGTCTGGTGCACGCAAAATCTGACGTCATGGATCAAACGTCCTCCCATTCGTGTGATGCGGAAGTTTGGAGAGGGAAATGCCAGCTCAGATGTTTTTCTCGTCGTCTGACTGCAGTTCAAAAGTACGAGGTCTGTTTCAAAATAACCCTCGTATTGCTTCAGAACGGGACTTTTATATAACTAATCTACGCTGGCATAAAGTTTACATCTTCTCAGTCGAGAATGCAACTTGAGAAATCTCGTTAATAAACAATTTATGTTTAGTTTAGTTATAGAGGAAGTTGACGAATTTGTACCACCTGAACAATTTTTATTATACAGTGATACAGAAGTAATTTTAATAAGAAACAAGTACTGAGAGTATATTTTTTGTAGTTTATTTTTCTTCAAAACCATAGCATTAACTTTTTATGAAATATGCTTTAAAGTTGAAAATCAATAGCTCAAAATATTGTGTCGACGGTCCAGCAAAGGAAGTTGGTTACACAGATTAGACCACTGATTTCAAAATTAAAGCAAATTATTTTTTATTTGATTCTCATATTCAAACCAGCACGCAATGGTTGAACCCATGTACAGTAAAAATTCGATTGACAGTCACTGTCCAGACCAGGACTGTGACGGATAACCAAATAGATGTATATTGTATTTAATTTTACAAAACGAGCACACCAGCACATCGTGTAAGAACTGAAGTACAGTAAAACTTTGATTAACCGTCACAGTCCGGACCAGGCCTGTCACTGATAACAGAAATTTCTTAATGCATAAGCACATTAACGTGATTTCGCTGCTGACTTGGGATGGAAATGAAAATAAAATCCATTAAAAGTGAATAATACAGATATATTGTATTTAATTTTACAAAACGATCAATATAAACTTCAATATAAGAGCAGTAATGAACAGAGCTGTGCATTACTATAATTAATGTACAATAGACGGCAGACAGACAAAATTCAGAAAAGAAATGTACATCTCTACCAATAATATAGGAGAATGATTGTGTGTCTGTGTGTTGGCGATCTACAGGGAAGACTGCTGGACTGAGAGCTACGAAATTTGGCACGAACATTCTTTGGAGGGTGGAAATATGCAACTCGGAGGCGTTTTTTTTCTGAAATTTTAATTAATTAAAAAATAAGCGAAATTTTGGCGTTTTTCATTAATATATTTCGAAATTATTACAGCACATACATCATTTTTTACGCCATCTGAAACCGCAAATCTTTATATTTTCAATGATATCAATAAAGTTGTCATACGATTTTTTCTTTAATTTTAATAACCTTTTAAAAATATTTTAGCATAATTTACAACAATACTTTTCATTGTTGCAACGCATTTCAAACCGTTTTCATTGTTTAAACAAATATTTAATTGCGTGTGTCTCTTCCATTGTTTTAAGCTTAGAAAATATCCTTTGGATTTTACTTTCTTCCTTTGTTTGGTCAATTTTTCTGTGAAATAATCTGTAAATGAAGTCCTCAAGATGGTAAGTATACAATGAAATAATCCAGCAAACTGAAAGATTATCTTTGCTATGTTTTAAGTCTTTTTATCAGCGTGTTTTAAGCCAATTAGCATGCTCTGGACGTAAAATGCGGCGCTCCAATTTAATTTTGAAATCCAAGCGTATTTTGCGTTAATGTAGACAAGGAACAAAACAAGTGCATGGCTACGAAAAGAACGCGGGTTAAATGTCTATAGCAATTTGAATTTTAAAACTACTTTGTTAAGGGAACCTTGAATATAAAATTATGCATAAGAGATTCAGTTAAAATTTTATTTCTGGCGATCAAGATTGTCGCCTAAGGCAGCTAGGTAGACATAATTTAGACAATGACGGATAACAGAGACTGAAGATTACTCGAAGTTTTACTGTCTGACATTTTGTGCACTGTATTGTTTCTCCCTCTTTCATTGTTCCCTCTTAATAGTAATTTTGTTGCGCCCTTTAAAATAACAATAGTCAATTCTCGCAATTCGAACGCAAACATAAAAAAACAACAAATAAAACTGGTTTGTTAATCCGCACGTGCGCGTGCTTCCGCTTTGTATTTGAATGCTCGTATTTCTCCCCGAGACGGATTTCGATTTTAGCGGTTGAATTCCGCTGTCTGGATTGATCAAGCTCTGTTAGTTAGAGAAACAATTGATTCAATTGTGTGGAGCTTTTTTTTACAGGATTTCGGAAACTTTTTGGGCTCTCTTAAAGGTTTTATACTTATTGGGTTTTGTCCATTCTTTTTGTACCAGGTGTGATGTGATTTCAACGGCCCGTTTGTATTTTACTCTAAAATGTTGAATTTTTAAAGTCTTCTCACTTGGTTATGGTTATTTGTCCCTTATTTTAGTCTGATGTGCAAAAATGATGAGAGTAAACCACTCCGTAAAGGAAAAATTATGTAACCGTTAATAAGTTGGAAGCCGAAGTTTTATTCCTATAAAAGAGGAAAAGAAATTTCTTTATAATTCTTATTATTAGAGTCGTCACTTGAAACAAAATAAGTATTTAAAGGAGAAAAAAAATGAAAACGAGATCATTTATATTTGAACATTTTAATCAAAGAAACGCAATTTCGAGATTTAGATTTGAATCAATAAATAAAATATTATTGGGCTTATCAGTAGCTATTTTTAATTCTATTTTTTATAGTTATTTTATGTTTGATCTCAGTATTTAATCAGTATTTAGATTTCAAACCATGATTAGCTGGTTCTGAAGTGGAACATGGGGGCCAAACGTCCTGTCACTGGTGTGATGCGGAAGTTTCGAGAGGGAATGCCAGCTCAAGTGTCGTCCTCGTCATCAAACCGTGCTTAAAAATTACGAGGTCCGTCCCAAAATAGTCCTCGTATTGCTTCAAAAACGAGATGTTAATATATAACTAACTAACTAACTTAAGTAGTATTAAGAAAAAATCCTAAGCCTTGCTTGAAAAAATAAAAAACTAATCTATTAGCATTCATTATTCGAATATAAGTTTAAATTAAAGTTAAATAAATAACCAAAGAAGTAATTTCGGAAATAATGGGTTTTTTTTCTACTTCAGCTTTGCCTTCTTGTCTCTTTAACATGTCTTAAAAAGAATTTGCTGTCGTTGCATTCATTCCAAGTCATTAATTCGTCCTTTTCATCCCATCAGCGATCATTGATTATTTTGATAAATGTCCTTGTCTTCCCATATAGAATTGATTTCTCTAGAATCAATCCTGCTGGCGACGGAATGTCAGGGAAGTTTCGACACAATCAAAAGATCAATGACTCAGGAGAAAGTATTACATTTTTGTATATGCTCCATTAAGCGATTACTTGTAAAGAGCCCCGCAAAAACTTTTCAAGAAGAATTAGTTTTTGTCGACGCAACTTATGCAGAACACTCCAGAAAAATATAACCACACTTTAAATAATCATTACATAAACATTCAATAACATACATCAAAATTCCATGGCTCAAATTAATTTATAGAAATATAGAATTTGTTCAGTTAACGGAAGTGGTCGAATTATTTTCCGTTATTGTCCAGAAGATGCTAAAAAAACATGTAGGATTAAGAATTAATTAATTGCAAAACGACACTAAGTAGGTGCAGTAAAACTTCGATTAACTGTCACTCGTTTAAGCGTCAGTTGTTGTTATCCAACGTCGTCTGAAAGAAAGTAGGTTTATGGTATTTCACTACATTTCTGTAGGTTACTACTCTTATATTGAAGTTTATATTAATAGTTTTGTAAAATTAAATACAATATGTGTGCATTATTCACTTTTAAAGGATTTTATTTTCATTTCCGTCCTAAGACAGCACTGAGATCACATTGCTGTACATGAGTATTAAGAAATTTCTGTTATTCGTCACAGCCCTGGTCTGGACGGTGACAGTTAATCAGAGTTCTACTGCAAATTGCATTTGGATAGTTCGCAGTTGGTCTTTAACAGCTGGCCTCGAGCTATAAGCATGATTTTTCAAGTATCAGATTTTGTTTCATTGTCAAACGGAGACAATGGCCCAGTAGCTGTATTTAAGACGATTGTTTGAGCCATTATGTATGAAAAAGCATTTTTTGATGGAAAAAATTTTCAATTTTAATAAATGAAAGAAGAGATGTATTGATTCATTAGAATAATGAAATTTTTGATAGCTGACAAGATTCTAGATTTATATTTATGAATCTGGGTACTGAAACTTTTATGTAGGTTTTCAATTGTTTATGCAACAGTTATTCAAAGTGTGTATATATTTTTCTGGAGCATCCTAATAGAAATAAAATAACATGTCTCGATACGAGTCATGTTACTTTATTTCTATTTTTTTAGCTACAGGTTATGCATTTTGTAAAAATAATATGGATGAATGCTTAATGCTGTGTGGGATGTTTGTTTTGTTCCCAAATCAACAACATCTGTGAATTTTACAAAGAGACAGAGGAGATATCCATTTAACTTAGCATTTGATCTCTAAGAAAAAAACGGCTGGAATGTTCGCCCTTCTATTTTCTCGCATACTTCCACAATATGGTGCGTTTTGGCATTAAGCTCCAGCTTATAATGAAAAGAATCGCGTTTGCATTTTGGATTTTTCCTGTTTACTGACAGGATCCAAAATTTGACAGCGACCTACAGTTTCGTTGTAAAGGTCACGTAGTATAATTTAAGCATATGACTTTTTGCTCTTCTGTGTTATCATGTTCCTATACACGTGGACGGTCTAACATACGAAAAAACCAGAAAATTAGTTTTTCGGAGATCAGAAACGGGAACAAAACACTTTTCAAGAAAAATTCTATACTGATGGAAATTTACCTCCGCGAGTCCAAAGTAACTCCGTTTCAAGGTACTGTGAACTTCGATTAACCGACACCGTCCGGAGCAAAGTTGTGTTTGATAACAGAAATCTCCTAATACACATGTACAGTAACGTGATTCCATTGCTGATTTGGGACCAAAGTGAAAACAAATCCTTTAAAAGTGAATAATACATGCATGTTGTATTTAATTTTACGAAGCGATCAATCTAAACTTTAATGCAAGAGTAGTAATGTACAGAAATGTATGGTAAAACTATAAAATAATACAAAAATTAACGAACAGAACTAAAATCCTATCACAGGACAAAATCAAGACAAAAAAAAACATAAGAAAGGCGCTCTTCTGGTGCGCGCCATAGATTTTTCGTGAAAACGTCTTGATCTATCCTATTAAAATTCGAAGGTAAACAAATGTATGTATGTATGTATGTCCTTCTATCTTCTCACGAACCGCGGAATGGAGAAGCGCGCGCAAAGTGCCAAAAGATGGGGAATAATTCAAGGAATCCATTTCGGCCATTTAAATATCGAAATTTTAATTAGTGAAAAATATATTAATTAAAAACTAATTTACAACAATACTTTGCATTGTTTCGGATACTTTATAACAATACTTTTCATTGTTACAGCGCAATTCAAAATTTATTTTATTGTTGAAGTCGTTTACTTTAAGGAACATTGTTACAACAACAATAAAAAAAGTGACGCTGACGGAAATAAAAAAATGTATTGTTGAAAGTGTATAAATTCTTTTTTTTATCCCGTGATATAACGTCCAACAAAATCATTTTAACGAAATTAAAAGGGGTGTTTTGTTCCTGTAAAGTTATGTGCCGAAAGATATAGATTAGTTATTTTAGTGATTTTAATCATTATTCATTGATTTGATAAAGTTTAAATATTTATGGAAGCTTCTATTTTAAGCTGATATTTGGAAGTTACTATTTTTGCTTTGTTCAATTCTCGCTTTTTCCGATGCCTAAAAGAAAAAGAGGAATTATAGGGGATGCTGCCCAGTAGACGGGAGGCAATTAGAAAACGTGAAAGGAGAGTTGTTGAAACTGAAGAAGAAAGAAGCCGCCGATTATCAACTATGGCACAACATGGCCAGGACAGAAGAGCGGAAGAAACAGAAGAACAAAGAAATAGCCGATTTTCAGACATGGCACAACGTGGGCAGGAGAGAAGAGCCGAGGAAACAGAAGAACAAAGAAATAGACGATTGGCAGTAATGGGACAACGTTGCCAGCAGAGAAGAGCCGAAGAAACAGGAGAACAAAGAAAAGAGAATACGTTTTGGGGGGAACGTAACGTCTACGTTAGAGTCAATATATGTAAAAAAAATAAATCGGAGGCGGGCATATGAAAATTAGTAATAAAAAGACTAGATTTGAAAGAATATTTACATTTCTTGGAGAAAGTAAGTGACAATATTTGTTGAAGAAAAACGGAGCCGGGCATATGAAAAAATATGAATCCGAAGGCCTCACGTGATCTCACTTCTCTCCGCCCGGGAATATCCCATTATTCAAGATTGCCCGTGCAACGCCGGGTCATGCAGCTAGTATAATCATAAAACAAGTGTTTCGTATTAATATGTATTTTTATTATCAATATCTTTAATACAATATTTACACAGAGTATAATGGTTACAGAATAGATAAATCACAAGCTACCACATACCCTTGCTACATGCGATAAACTTCAGATTTATGTATTCTATAACCATTATACTACTCTGTGTAAATATTGTGTTAAAGAGATTGATAATTAAATTACATACTAATAAGAAACACTTGTTTTATGATTTAATCCCGACGTTTTCACGAAATATCTACGACATGGACCCGGACTGCGCCTTTCTAATTAATGTTTTATTTAGAGTAGCTTTTTATGGCGCCATCTGTTGACAGTATATAGAACTACATTTCGCGTATGCGCAGTAAAACATTATTTACTACAAATGCTCATATTTCCCGTAATATTAAAATTTTTGAAATTCAAATTTTAATACGATGTTTCTTTTACGTGTTGTCAAGTATTCTGTAAGTTTCGTACAATTCGAAAGAAAACTCTGCAAATCTGACGGTATTTTGTTGCAAAAGAAAGTTCGACCGAATATCACTGCAACGAGCGGAAAGACGTTTTCACGTCAAAACTATAAACCTACATTACTTTGACAATGACGAATAGCAGAAACTGACAGTTAAATGAGTCACGGTTAATCGAAGTTTCACTGTACTTTTATTTGTGTGCTGAAAAGCGGATTTTTTTTTTTATTTTCATTATTTTCCAATTCGTAGTCTTGAATAAATAATTCAATATTATGCACATTATGGAATCTTAAAAACAATTTTGTCTTAAATTCTACCTGGTGGATTTAGTTGTATGTACTTTAAGTTTAATTTAACGAATTTACTTAACTAATAATTAAGTTCAGAAAATATATTAAAATATTGTATTGTTCTCAAGAATCTATAAGTTTGTAAAATTTCAAAAGTATAGCACATCAGGAAGTGAATGAAAAAAATGGTTATAAAATTCGATTTTCACAAACATGAAGCAAGTTAAACAAAAATATATAAAACCGAACGTACTACTATATATGTGGTAAATACTAACGAAATTTTATTCGCATATTTCAACAATTAATTTAAACTTTAAGCAAAACAAATTATAATTCTAAGCACTACAATCTCGCCTTCTGTTGATATTATGAAAGAAGAATGTTCACAAGGCATCTGAGCATTATAAGGATTTGTTGTCCTTGCGGAGAGGTATACCATGTTTGCACACATTTTTCATTTTTATTAAACATAACACAGATGTTGAATGGAAATGGAAGGCATAAATCAATAAAATCTCCACGCAACTTTTCATCCATAAACTTATCGCGTGCACGCTCGTTTTTTTAAGGTCGGTATTATACCGAAATCAATAAAAAATCAGTTATGAGTTAACAGAAACAGATACTCGAAATCAAAAATATGAATTAGAGTAGTTTGGCTATGTTTTTGTTGGAGAATGTATGGTGTCTTTATGAGTTTCCCTTTCAATAATTTTTTGTGAATGTATTTATCATGTTAAGAATGCAAAAAAAATTATCATTACATATACAGCAAATATTTAAAATTCATTATATATAGAACAAATATCCAAAGATAATTGTCACTTTTACCTTCAAGTATACGAATTATAGAAAGAGAAATTTTGTATTTGTGAAATAATTCGAACTCAATATTTTGATAAATCTCCACATATTAGAACTGGATGAGTAAAAAAAAATGTAATTTTTGGAATAATGTCTGTCTGTATTTGAACACGATATCTCATAAATGAAACAAACTGGAAGAATTAAATTTGTTATGCGGTCTTTTCGCAAAGAAATTGTAGATTTTTATCAAATTTTGTCGAAATACTTCTGAAGGAAATCTGTCTGCCCAGGTCTATGTGAACACGATGAGTCAAAAACAAATACAGTGAAACTTCGATTAACCGTCACTCGTTTAACCGTCAGTTTCTGCTATCCATCATCGTCAAAAAAGTAAAGGGCGTCACAGGGCGTTCCAATACCTTTCTGTGCGCTACTACTCTCATATTAGGGTTGCCATACGTCCCATATATACGAGAGTGTCCCTACTCAGTCCCGTATTATTATTTGTCCCGTTTTTTCCCTAAGCTCAGTCAGTAGGAACAATTAGAGTAATTTTGATTTTCCATTATAATTTTAAAATGACTTGCGCCCAATTTTATAATTATGTGAAAGAAGAAAATGTTATAATTAGAAAAGTAAAATGAACCTTAAAATACGTCTGGGCTAAAAAGGAATAGCCTTGCATCTTCATTAAATTTTTTTACGTGTTCATTTTATTAGATTGCTTAAAATTTATTGATTTTTTTTTTATCAGAGTAAAATAAACCATTACCTACCCACTTCTCACATGTTTTATTTATTTAACACGCAAATTCCCGTATCAATGCTTGGAAGTTTTGGGCAACCCTATCTTATATTGAAGTTTATACTGGTCGTTTTGTAAAATTAAATGCAATGTGTATTTATTTTTGACATTTAAAGGATTTTATTTTCTTTTTCACGCCAAGCCAGCAGTGAAATCACGTTATTGTACATAACGCTACAAAAATTGTCCTGTGGGTGTACGTGAATGCAAATTAAGAAGCAGGATAATAAAAAATAAATGACTCTTTATTCCACCAGGCTTTCAGAAAATCGTAGCAAAGAAAGCAAAACTAGACAGCTCTTGTACAAATTTACAACAGAGATCACCAATAAATTTCAGATACAGCGCTTTCAATAGCACTCAAATGTTTTTTTTCAGTTCGCCAGCTAGCTTGCTGATCAAAGTTCAACTTGAGAACTGTCTTTTATGAAGTGACGTCAATACATAGGAAGTGATGCAGTCTCTAGAAGGTTCAAGACACTTCTGGTTCCAGTAGAGACAGGTCCACAGTTCATGATTTTCTAGAAAATTCCTTTTGTCGTCAAAGTCGCCAAAATGGTCGCCAAGATTAGCATGTTAGGGAAACAACTTTACAGCTTTGTAATACTATGTAATAAGATATTTCTGTCATCAGCGTATTTCGTTATCGAAGTTTTACTGTACTGCCAAATGGATAGACAACTAGCTAGATAATAGAAAACTGGTATGTGGTCTTGAAGTCAAAATTGTTGATTTGCACCTTAATTTTGGATCCAATTAGTTAAATGGAAGGGGAATAAAATGCTTTCTAATTTTCTTCACCATGCCACAAAGATGACACAAAACGTGTCGTATCGTAAAAGAATAGGACAAAGTGAAATGGAGAATACTTCCGCAGGTTGATGAGCGTTTTTATCATGTTATACAAATAAAAAAGTGCTCATTATATGAAAAACTTATATTTAACCCTCGAGCGGGCGCGTCCTCTATGCCAACATAAAAGATCGCAAGTATTTCTTAGATATGTTAATACAAAATATCAATTTTTAAAAAGTTAATTATTAAAATTAGGTAGTAATTGGGTAAGGTTTAATAAAAATAATTATTTTAAACAATTTGTATTTAAAAGGGAATCGAAGCAATGTAAACATAAAACAGAAAAACAGTATAAAATGACTAAAAAAAAATAAAATAAATGTCAATTTTTCAACCGAAATATTTACCATCTGTAATTTAAAACTGTGAAAACAATATGGATCTAGAAAAACAATCGAAATTTAAATATATAAAGCAAAAAATCAGTTTTATATTCATTTTACTGATTTAAGCTTAACCGGTCGCGCATATCTCTGAAACACAAACAGCAGATTCCCACAGTCCTCGAATTCCAAATTATGGCTAAATGTTCATCGAAACGAAAAGGAAAAACAGCCGTCCGTTAAAAAGATGTAAAACGAAATTCGCCTCAAGTGTTTCACTCACATATAAGCGCCGCTTAAATGTTAAAACTTATAGTTAAATGCTAATTTTATTGATGTTTCTAATTTGTGGTCAAAGTAGCACCATTTTAACTATCTGAATTTGTCCTGTTGATCAACTGTCTGACTTTCAGTATGACTAAGGTTGCCATAATTGCCAAGCATTGATACGGACGTTTTACTCTGTAAAAATCAATAAAATTTAAGCAATCTAACAAAATGAAAACGTAGAATAATAAAAAAATGCGAGGCTAATCACTTTTTATCATAGACATATTTTAAAGTTGATTTTATTTAATTATATCATTTTCTCTCCCATAATTATAAATTTGGGCCAATCCACTTTAAAATTATCATGACAAATCATAATTACCTCGATTTTCTCCACTGACAACCTGTTTCTGTCGTCCGTCCGTTGAATTCACATTGGGGGAAATATTCTCTCCACATTTGCATTGTGGGCTGGAATGGCAAATGCATGATCGCATACCTTTATCAGATATGCCTTCTGATCAATATATTTTGGATCTGCAAAAAACGCCAATTCTCTTCCAAGCTCAATTTCATAGTTGCTTCACAGTTTTGGTTGGTATTAATTTTTTCTAAATAATCTTTTAGTTATACAAACTGGTTTGAATAGAATCTTAGTGTTGTCCATATCGATGTTTCTTACTTGTGAATAATTTAGTGAGTTTAAGGAGAAAGCGGGACAAATAGCAATACGGGACTGAGTATTGAAATAGGGTGTCCCGTATAGGAATAGTCCCGTATATACGGGAGGTATGGCAATCCTAGCGATCGTTACAATGAAATGATTTTGAAACTAACTTCTTGCTTTTCATATCTAAATTTTAATTGCTTTTTACTTCCTTATTGTCTTTACAGTTTCTATATTACAAATGTAAATATTTCAGTTGAAATATTGGCAATTCCTTTTTTTTTATTTCACGTCATTCAATTAATTCTTTCGTCATTTTATATTGTTTTGTGTCTTTTGTGTCTCTTTAAATAAAAATTGTTTAAAATAATTGTACTTATTAACCTTACCCAATTACAACATAATTTTAATAATTACCCTTTTTAAAAATTGATATTTTACAGTAGCGCATCTAGGAAATACGCGCGATCTTTCATGTAAATAAGGACGAGTTTTCTGGTTTGTTTACTTACATTAAAAACCTTGACTTTATATGCTTGTATATTGGACTTCCGCTTTGAAGATTCCATTGACTCAGCATTACACAGGAATTACGTAGTATTGTATGTTCTCGGATTCCAAAACCCTTTGCGCTTCTGCGCATGCGCCAGGCGGATTTATTTTCACCAAAATGGGGGAAAAGCGAAAAATTGGGGGGGGGGAGATGTTTGCATTTTGCTTAGAGCAGAGGTCGGCAACCTGCGGCTCATTTGATGTAAAGTTGCGGCTCTCCAGTTCCATACGAAAAAATTAATAATTTATCGTCAAAACCCTTAAAAAATAAGAAAATATATTTTTAATTACCTAATTTCTCAATAGCTTCTACTTTCATAATCGTTAATTACAAATCGCTACGCTTAACATGACCGTAATGAGATAAATTTGAACTATTGTTTTGTTCTTAGAGATAAGACTCCGTGACCATGTTTATCTTTCAGCCAATTGCATTCCATTTCCGTCTCACCCAAACAGCCACCGTCTAGAGTCTAGACTCTAGACGTATTGTCAGTCAGTCATCCTCGGATAGCGCGGTCGACGTTACATTGCATGTGTGTTAATTTAATCGCTTGCGGTTTTTGCGTGTCTATTCGCTTGTTGTTTCAAGAAGAATACGATTTAGAAGGGAATTATCTTCTCAAAGGTATGTACGCGTATAATAGAATAAAATCAGTAACAAAATTGGATTACATATCTGAGGATCGTGTTAACGAAGTAATAATGGTAAATAAATTGTTTGCCGTTTTAGATAGCTAAGTAAAATTTTAAAACATCATTTTTCACCTCCGCCGCCAGCATGGCATCTGGTAAAAAAAGAGAAGAACTGAAGAAGAAAACCGAGAATTCAACCAGGATTGAACGGAGTCGTTTGCATTCATATGCAACACAGATGCCCTTCCGACTTGTCTCATTTTCCACGAAAAACACGCACACAATAAAAAGTCAAATTTGGAGAGACACTTCAGTACAAAACATACCCAGTTTGCTGGTAAATATCCAACCGGTGACTCACGAAAAAAAGCTGTTGAAGAGCTCCAAAAGAAAAACAACAGTCAAGTTCCATGCTAAGTAACTGGCCGCAATTTTCTAATAATGTAAATCTGGCAGGCTTAATAATATATATATAATATATATATAATATAATATATATAGGCGATAATATATATTAATTATAGCTTTGCAAAACACTAAAGGCGTGAATATCTAGAAGTTGCAAATTCAGCACACTACGAACAAGTGAAAAACATTGTAATAAAATCTGACTCTAAACATGGATAATTTTTGTTTGAATTATGTTTGAATCAATCTTCTTATTTAGTTTCACTTTTAAGATTTTAAATAGAAGCTAGCCACAACAGATCTTGCTGAGTCGAAAAGTTTTAACGCATAGACATGGCGCGAACATAATCCAAATCATTTCTGTGCATAAAATTATACAATTTAACCTGATCTACGTTTCTATCTGACCTTCATGGAATATAGATGGTTTCATACTTCTTTGACGACTAAATAATATGATTTTGTTTTACTTTCTCGTATACAAAGATAAAGTATAGCAATCGCTAAAAATTCGACTTCGAGTTTTTGATGAGTCTTCTACACGCTTCAGACTTGTTAAGTCCGAAAAATACCATTTTTGGAATTATGAACTGTCTATGAACGTGATAAATCAAAAACGCAAAAAGCAGCTACAGGCATGAAATTTGGTATGTGGTCTTGGCATCAAAATGATAGATTTCTTTCAAATTTAGATGAAATCCGTCTATAGAAAGTCTATCTCTTCGTCTGCCCATGTCCATAATAACTCAAAAACGCAAATAGTTGGATAAATGAAATTTAGCAATTAGTTATATCATTAGTACTATAAATCTATATCAAATTTTGGAAATTTTACTTTAGATCTGTATCACTGTTGGGTCTCGGTTCGGGGTCTGTAGTCTCTGGGTTCGAATAACGATTCCACTGAAGATCCGCTATGTATGGGACCTGGTGCACGTTAAATCACACTTAGGAAGCCCAACGTCCTCCCGTTGGTGTGATGCGGAATTTTGGAGACGGGGGTGCCAGTTTAGGTGTCGTCCTTGTCATCTGACCAGGGCTCTAAATTACGAGGTCCGTCCCAAAATAGTCCTCGTGTTGCTTTTAAACGCGATGTTAATATAGCTAAACTAAACTGTATCAATGTTTGAAGATTTGTATCCAAAATGTCTGTCAAAGGATTGGCCGTCTATCGCTCTGCCTATCCGCATGGATGTGAACGCAATACTTCAGAAACGCATGAATCTAGACAAATGAAATTTTGCACTTGATCTTGTCAACAAAATTATAGATCTGCATCAAATTTTGAATGACTAAAATGGGAAAATTTTCGAGCCAGTCAACTGAAAAGCAATGTTGTCACGTTTACTTTTTTTTAAATAAAAAAGGAGATTAAGAACAAACGGTTGTAATTATTTTAAATAAAATCAAGAATTCTGGTTTAGCTCTGGGGTTGCAGCCCCATAACCCCCTCTATTCGTCACTGCACTTCTTCATTATTGCTTAAATTAGCACCAGAAAATCTTACTTGTATTAATTCACAAACTGTGAATAACTTTGAAGCCATCATATCTTTATCACAGTTCGTGTGCGTGAAAGGAGGAAATTTTCACATTTTATAAGGGGAGAAAATGACGTATAGCCGAAGCTTTGCGTCGTATAAATGAAGTACTTTATCAGTATAATGAATACAAATGTATGGGACTGTGATGAAATGACATATAAATGAGAAATGTATAAAGGAGTTTTACTGTAATGAAAAGGTTATTGTGGGTAGATCTAGAGTTTTGGTCAAATGACGAGCAAGAAATTTGAGCCGCCACCTCCACTTCTTAAAATTCCACACCAACATGAAAATGAATGGTATGGCTAGATTACAACTGTACTGATGGTTTATTATTATTATTATTATTATTATTATTATTATTATTATTATTATTATTATTATTATTATTATTATTATTATTATTATTATTATTATTATTGCAATTATTATTATTATTATTATTGCAATTATGATATTATCACCTTACCTCCACTATCCCTACCCCGCTCCATACGAATTTTTCACTGTTAGACACATTGCTTTAAGTCCTTTCTAAAAGTCCTCACATCATATTTCTAAAAGCACTTTCATTCTTTTGCTGTAACTACATCTACAATCTGAAATCTAACTCCTTTTAGGCGTGACTTGACCATGGGGAATATAAAGTTACACTGGACGGTATCAATTGAATAGGATTGGTGCTCTACGAAGGGGATCTCTTGCTTGGCCAAAAATGTCTTGACACACACTAGATTCTAGGCTGGGACATTATCCTGGCGAAAAAGAAATGATTTATTAATCCACAATGAGATCGATATCTCTATACCCTTTCACGCGGAATAGAAAGGACACATATACATAGGGCTGCCATAATTTCCAAGCATTGATACGAGACTCTTATGTACTAAACAAATAAAACATGAAAAAAGTGGGCAGGTAATGGTTTATTTTACTCTGATAAAAAATCAATTAAGTTTAAGCAATCTAATAAAGTTAGCATGTAGAATAATAAAAAAGATGCAAGGCTAATCCTTTTTAGCTCGGTCATAACTTAAAATTGATTTTATTTTCTCAAAAATATAATTTTCTTCTTTCACATAATTATAAAATTGGGCGCAAGTCATTTAAAAATTGTAATGACAAATCAAAATTGCTTCATTTGTCTCCACTGACAACCTGTTTCTTTCGTCCAACCACTGAGTTGACATTAGAGAAAATTTTCTCTCCACAATTGCATTGTGGGCTAGAATGGCAAATAGCATTCAGACGGCATTATCAGACATGACTTCTGATCAATATACTTTGTATCTGCGTAAAAAGTGAGACATTTCTCTTCTATACTCAGTTTCATAGTTGCTTAGCTGTTTTGGTTGGTATGTTTCTCTAAATAATCCTTTAGATATACAAACTGGTTGAATAGAATTTCAATGTTGCCAATATCGCGAAACCGGAACAAAAACGGGTCAAATAGTAATACGGGACTGAGTAGTGAAATACGGTGACAGTCCTTTATATACGGGACTTATGGTAACCCTACATATACAGGTTTCATATTGTTGGTTGACTGTTTGATTTCAGGTACCCAGTCAATGTGCACAATTTCTCTGAGCTCGAAAACTTTGTCGAACTTGGTCAGTCAGGCCATGCCTTTTAATCAATCTCTTCTTGGCCACTCAATGAACATTTTAAGCCAGTGAAACACTTGTGTTCTCAACAAGGACGCCTCTACGCGCACTTGTTTTAACAACGAATAATTTTCACCACAGATTTTCCAATTTAAATGTTTAATTTCCCTTTAACGGGCTGCTCCTCTTGAAATCCTAGTACTTCTTTTAGCGACACCACGTACATGAACGAACTGCTTTTTTTCAGGTTACAAAAGATTGGAGAAATATGCGGAGTTAAAATTTGAGCAGGCGGTAGAGAAAGGATACGTGACACAGCTATGCGTCGTTTGTTCTTGACTAACTTGTCGTTACGCTGTAACATAAACAGTCCTGTTATTTTCTAGCTACACATTGCATTTTGCACATCATAACGTGATATTTAACCCATTTTTAACGTGAATCAGGCCCACACGAATGACATAATTTTGATGAAACACAGTCTGAAACTAGCATTCATCTAATCTGATAAATAGCCACCAAGG
The DNA here is from genome assembly GCA_013235015.1 of Araneus ventricosus. Lineage (NCBI taxonomy): Eukaryota > Metazoa > Arthropoda > Arachnida > Araneae > Araneidae > Araneus > Araneus ventricosus. The sequence continues at coordinate 186,421 of BGPR01000373.1, forward strand.
CCAAAGCGTTATTGGGAAGAAGAAAAGAAGAATAACACTGTGAAACGTACAAATGGGTATTAAATCTTCATCGGTAATTTTTCCCAGTTGCCTCGTTTAAACTTGTCTCCAGCTATAAAAACCGGTTTGCGTTCCGATTCCCAAATCTGCCATTAGTTTTATGGCACAAAAAAATCCCAAATCAATAAATAAACAGGTGAACCAGAAACACCTGGAAACTATTCCAAAGAATGCTCGATAGATTTCCAGATCTCCAACTCAACGTCTGCCATATGCTGTCATCATTCGAAAGCAAGTTGATTTTTAATCATTAATGGCATAATAATCCATAAAAAAACCACTCCATCGATTTACCTGATTTCGTTCCAACCCCAAATGTCTTTTTTCTCCTTTTCAACCTCCTGTACTGCGATGGTCTTGCTAAAAGATATAGGAAAAGCAATAACATCGTAAATCTCCCGACCTATTTTCTTTACATTACAGATCGAAAGAAATAAAATATTTATTGGTCCTCCCCACCCACCCCGGTGGGCTTCCCTTTGCAGTCAATTTCCCTCAGATGCGACATAATGCAAGGGATAGAGGGGGAGAGAAAGGCGGCCTAGACGTCCATGAAAATCGCATTACGGGATCAAAGAGAATCCTTAAAACTATCAACGCTGCAGCAGCGTGTATATGTGGATTTCTTCCGCGAATTCGCGATGGAACTTGAGAATAAAATTTTAACAACTTTCGTGCTTTATGTCTCTGTATGAAATCTAGAAACGGAAATTTTTCCTCTCGAACTTCTGGAAATTTTCAGAAGGAAGTGTAATTCCCCTAATAGCCTGAGTATATGATATCTGAAAAAGGGCTTCTCGTATCGGTTTGGGTTGCAATAGTTTTGAGACTACAATTTGAAGTTTTTCTAGCAGGAGATGTTGTGTTCTAGAAATGTCTTACTGTAAACACGAAAGCCGAAAAGAATGTTCTCGAAGAACGGAGGAATTTCAAAACGCATTATCAGAAAATGTCCTAATGCCTTTGTGATGCATTAAGAAATTTTCCACAAAGACACTCGTTCCACACGAAGAAGTTTGACCTCTAGACAAATCTTTAAATATTTGAAAAGTATTTTATCTCTTTGATGTAAAGAAAGGAGATGTAGAAACGGTAATTCTTCTGAATTCCTGAAAATTCTTCTTTTAATTCCCTCTGAGTGAAAAGAGAACATTCTATATAAACAAACATTTCTATACATGTTGCCATTTTTTTACACAATAACCACTAACAATCTTTCGCAGAAATTCTGTAAACATTTGAGTTAAGTTTGTTGGCTTCTCGATTGACATTCATAAGACTTCTTTTTAAGACTAAACAAACATTTATTAGAACACTAAAACACAACTATTACACTTCGTATCTGCGTACAACGCAACATCGTTCAACCGTACTCGTACTCGTCTCGTCTCTTTCTAAATCAAATTCAAAGTAGCTCAAAATCAGACTGTTGCCACTTACTTGGTATTTTACACTGTTATAATAATAAATAAGTTGAAGTCATGCTTTTGTCAGGCATAAATATTAAATACGCTTACATTCGACCATCCTGACTTTTCAATTGACCTCAATTGAACCAAATTTTAGCTTACATTATAACAATATCAACACAAAAACAAAAGAAAAATACATTCATAAAACATAAAATAAAGTGAAATAAAATTTTAAAAAGTTCTATCTGTCCGGCATAAAAGCTCCAAAACGCAGTGGTTTCGTACAGGTTCGCAGTGGTTAGTACAGTTCGTTTGAGTCTTTGCATCTCAGGTTCATCATCGGAATTTTCACCAGAATCATCATCGTCTTCAGCTTCTCCAGGCATTTAACTGACTGGCATGAGCTATTGTAGCCTAAGGACGGTTATTACTAGGTTCTAGTTGTGAGATTCTGTATGCGTCACTAGGAAGTATTTCTGTGACAAGCATGGGTCCTCGGTATCATGGTTGCGTTTTTATTGATTCACCTGTCGCCTTTGGGGTTCTTCTTTTTGCCACGATTTCTCCTTTACGAAGCGATACTTTACCTGACTTCTTTTTATCGCAATATGCATTTGTTTTCACTAAAAAATCGTTGTCGCTCTTCAAGTTTTCAACATTCTTATTCTTTCCCTGGATTTGAAGAAGAAACGAGTGTCGCTCTTCCTTAAAGTTCTTAATATCTCCTTGTAGAAGTCGTAGTTCAATATTTACCATTTTAAGATTATTCGCTAAATTGCCTATCATTTTTTGCTGGAAAAAGTCTTTAATCTGCAAACTTTCACTCTCTGACTGAGCTGTTTCAAGATGTTTAAGACAGACTGGATTTACTTTTTCCTCAATCGGAAAGTTTCTGAATAGTTTATCTTGGGGGTATCCAATATTAACTCTTTTTCCCTTTTTTGTATAAGCAATATGAGGAAGATCAAGCCACGTCCGTCCATGTCCTTATTATGCATAAAAAACTTTTGGCGAAATTTTTCTGGCGTTAACTTATACCGTTTCAATAATATCTTTTTAACTTCGCTATAATTGTGTACAATCTCATATGGTTCTCTGGCGATTAACTGCGCAACGTTATGCAGCAATAAGCCAAGCAAATGAGTTACCCAAGTGTTTTCTAATGTTTCAGCTTGTTTGGCCAGACGTTCAAACATAATTAAAAATAAACTTATATCGTTTTCGTCGGAATTAAATTTTTGCATCAAGCGATGAATCTCTAATTTTGGCTTAATTTGCGTATTGTTTACATTTTGAATGGCGACGGAATTTGAAATCCTACCTTCAGCTCCAAGACGTATTTTTTGCAGCGCAAATTCCATTTCATCCTTTCGCTTCCGTTCCTCGTATTCTTCCTTTCGCTTCCGTTCTTTCGTATTCTTGTTCCTCCTTTCTCTTACGTTCCTCCAATAGAATTTCTTCATTTCTTCGTTCATTTTCTTCTCTTTCTTTTCTTTCATTGATTATCGTATTCAACCATTCCTTGGCGCTTTCTTCATCGTACTCATTGCTCGCCCAAATCATATTTTTCAAATCTTTCAATTTATGGCTGTCATTGGCCGTTTCTCCAAGTTCCTCAGTCAATATCTTCAAATCGCATTTCCGTGTTGCAGCGAAAATAGACATTTTCGCACTTTACTACACTTTTATTTACAAATAACGACAAAAAAAATTCGTAACGTACTTTAAATTTCAAACTCCTTCCGTCTTACTTAACTGTCAGTCACAGGTTTCTAATTCATCCCACTTCTAATTTCTGTTGGCTTCTCGATTGACATTCATAAGACTTATTTTCAAGACTAAACAAACATTTATTAGAACACTAAAACAACTATTACACTTCGTATCTGCGTACAACGCAACATCGTTCAACCGTACTCGTACTCGTCTCGTCTCTTTCTAAATCAAATTCAAAGTAGCTCAAAATCAGACTGTTGCCACTTACCTGGTATCATACACTGCTATAATAATAAATAAGTCGAAGTCATGCTTTTGTCAGGCATAAATATTAAATACGCTTACAAGTTAGATCATTGTTTCCCAACATTTTTTGTGTCATGACCCACCTAAGCCTTTCTATAATTCTTAAGCCCCCATGTAACTTATAAATAATTTTTATATTCAAAAATTGAATTGGTA
>BGPR01000373.1:190080-308477 GCA_013235015.1 Araneus ventricosus
CTGCGAGTGGTTTCATTTGCAGCGCATATACACATTCATACGTGTAGGCACTACTTTTATAACAGTTCCTAAATCCATTAAAAATTAAATGTCTGAAAACCCATACGCTCCCCACCCATAATTGACCGAGCGAAGCGAGGTCTCTGTTTCAACTAGACCGTTCAGCACTTCGTCTGTCAGTAAATTTGCTTGTTACGCAATCACCACCAAACGCGTATTTTAATTTTCTTCGAATTTTGCATGAAGGTTGCTTGAGGTCATAAAAAACGACGTATATGTATGAATTTTTATTTTTTTATTCCGTCTTAAGATGGTGGCCGTTTAATGGTTTCAGCGGGTCGATGGCGAGTTTGGCACGGTTTGAAACATTTCAATCAGTTTGGTAATTTTGTTAATTCTGATAAAACCAGACATTTAATTTCAATTTTTTAATGCTGATAAAAGCAGACGTTTTATTGTAATTTCGTTTATCTGATAAAAACAGGAATTTAATGTAATTTTTATCTGACAAAAAGCAAACATTTAACTGCTATTTTTTAATACTGATGATGACGAAGATTTCTGTAGATAATTTGCATGAAAAAAATATTGGATAGATCATAGTTCCATGTTTACAGTTGCTTTTCCCCGTTTAGTTCCATCTAATCTTGTTATTTTCTATTCTTGAAAGTTTGTTTTTCAAACAGTTTTCTAGCCGAACCCCTCTTTTGATAAGAATTTGAATATTCTTCCACTCTCGAACGTAAAATTTTCTACAACTTTGTTCCAGTACATTTTTGATGTAACTTTATTAATAAGTTAAAGTATCTGTTTTGTAAACACAGAATTAAAATTTGTGCATAATATAGGTGGCAATATTGTACATTGATTGGTTTAAGATTGTAAATATAGCTTTGTAAGACAGTGTATATATGAGGGTAAAGAAGATACTTCCTCGAGAGACATATTATGATGTCTGGTGTCCTTGGAAACAATATTGTCTTCAAAATGACTGAAAACATTGGACAAACTTTTAAAAACTGCGATGAAGAATAGATCTTAGACTTTTTGAGACGGGGAGGGGGACGCGAGGTTTAATGTTCCCAGAACTACTAGTTCTATTGAAATTTCAAAATCTAATGCTAATTTTAAACTTATAACAAATAAAAACATTAAATACATGAAAGCTACAGAGGGTTAAAGTAATGGTCAGAAATTAATAATGATTTTTTAAAATGTTTAATGACATTTTGCTTAGAAACGTTTAATTTTGTGGATCCTTTTGGTGATCCATATGATTCCTGAAAATGAAAGTTGACCTCAATGAATGGAAGCATTTACGAATTTGGAACTAAGCCCAATATACATTTTGATATATAGCTGCTTTAGCAAAAATATATTGCATTTTTTAATATTGTATTTTTCTAAAATGAGATTTTGTATTGTGAGTAGCCTTTTGTGCAACGAACTGGAATTCGTTAGATGTTGCTCAGAAAATTACACCCGCTTAGGTATAGCTAAAGCATTCAACCAGAAATATCCCCAATTGCATTCGGTTACTGATCGTTGCGAAATGCCAAAACAAACACATTTTGACGATTTAACAAAGGGATGACTAGCAATGAGTCATTTGAGCGCATTTCCAGAGTTCTTTGTTCAGCACGCTTAGCAAAATGTAAACGTCTACCCCTATATTTTTTTACTTCACCCCTATTTTGGTGAAATCTGCACCTAAGTCCGTCTGGCGCATACGAAAAAGCGCGGAGGGTTTAGAATCCGAGAATTATCACTATGAAACTGCTAAGAGTAGCAACTGAGCAATTTTAAAGAAGGTTCCATATCGCAAAAAGCTTACTGGATTATACTTAAACATACTGAGAGCAGGAAAATATTACAAAGGACTTTTTTTTGGTTAATACTATTAGACAAAACAAACGTTTTATGACGCCAACACTGCCAGTATTATCTTCCAATATTTTTGATATTTTGCCACATTTCTACCTTTCATTTCAGACTGCGACAAATTGTTTTTTTTTAAACCATGATTAATTAAAGCGAAAATGCAAACTATTGCTATCCGAAAATTCATGGGAATTGAAGATTGTGTTGTGTGCTTTTTGTAAAATCTTTCACCAAATATAAATTTCCTTGAGGAAAAGTAGCCAATATTGATGATCAGATGATTTAGCAGGGAAGTGATACTTCTTATTGCAATAATTTTCTCTTATTTTGGGAATTTTTAATCATTTATGATTATAATATATTTGATTTATCTTTGTATTTCATATTACAGAACTTTTTGTAATAAAAAAGACATGGGAATAAACAGATATAACTAAATGCGACAATTTGTTGGTAAAGAATATTCCCAACTCTTGATTGTTATTTTCTAAGATTGTTCAGACATGAATCTACTTGTATTTTTCCAAAAGCATGCTACTTTCAGAAACTACGAGGGAGTTTCTAAACATCGGAGTTAAAGAAAATTACTTGGCTAAAATAATAAATAGGAAGGAAACAAGTATTATTAAATAAGCAATCTTAATATAAATAAGTCATTATGGGTATGTTCCTTATCTCCTCCTAAAACACTGGATCAATTTCAACCAAATTTTACATACTTATTATTTAAAAGGAAGATTATTGTCAACTTTTCGAAGTCCGGAAGTTAATTAACCAGTCATTTAATTAGAAAATAACCGAAACGTTTTTCCGCAGTAACTTCGAAGCTCTTTGTTTCACAAAAAATATGTTTATACAATCTTAAAGTTCAAATTATTACCTTTCAATTGATACCGATTATATATCTGAGTAATGTTTTCTTCAACTTCTATTAATTTTTCAAAATTTAATAAATAAATGCTTACATGCAGACGATTTTGAAATAAAGCAAATTTATAGATAATTCGTTGCTAGGAAACGGTGCGACTTTCAACTACTAGCGTTTTTTCATTAAAACCGTATTAATGTAGAGTAATAAACAGGCTATCTTTAAAGGTTATCTCTTTATTAGTAATCTCTGTATTTAGTACAGATTGATCTTTGTAGTTAGAAAGCTGTATATTTTATTTGTATATTTGACTGTTTACTGTACAAATTTTTATACTAGATTTAATCATTGCATTACATGTTGTTTGAAAGTTAAAAATATAAGTTCATCGCTCAAACTTCTCGCACTTTCATTCAGACCGTATTAATTTAGTGTAATAACAGGCTAGCTTTAATATATATATTAACAAAAGAAAACATTAAAACCATTTCACAAAAGAAAAAAAACAAAACGGAACATAACGTCCGGTACGCGTCATCAGCAGGGAAATCCCGAACGAGCGCATACTTTTTATCGGTGTTTTCTAAACACCAACTCTAGCAATAATGCTAAAAAGAGTTTATTTCACAGGAACACCGAACAAAAAAACAATATTTTGAAACAAAGAAATATCAAGCAATAACTTCATGTCTAATTGAAATAAAATACATGAAACCAACCGGAAAGGGAAAAGTACCGAAGTTGAGGCTCGAGAAATAGTGCGACTCTTGCGAGTCTAGTTAAAGTAGGAGTGCTTTTATCATAGGATTGAAGTAGAAGTAATTCGTTAGTAATTAACCCTCTCATACCTAGCGAGGCGGTCCCGGGCGGTCTAAAAATCTCATTTTAATAGCGGCGAAGGCCGGTCTGAGGCGGTTGCTTCTTCTGAGGGGAGGCGAGGTTCTGAGATCGCTTAGGAGATAAGCGCCGTAGGGTGTCCAATTATCTTTGCCAACCACACCCCATTTCAGTGCCATTTCATTACATTGCATCATTTTCATTGCATTTTCATTTGCACCATAAAGGAAGGTTATAGCAAGGTGAGGTTGTGGGGAAAATGCCCACCCAAATTGGGAGAGTCCAATCCACATCGTTTCCTTCCAAAACTCCCGGTTTTAAAGAAGCTAGAAGAAAAAAGTCGTCTCGTGATTAAAGAGTTAAAAATTAACTGTCGGTAAAAAAGATTTGTCTTAAAGATGAGAAAATTCATTACGTATATACAAGTATATATTTATAAAGCAGAGTGTAAGCCGAAAATTCTCATTTTAATTAAAAAATGTTTCAGACTATAAAATGATTTTGTGTGCAATAATATTTTTAAAAAAAGTAGTTTTTGAATAAAAAAATATTAGACATGAAATTAATTTAATCCTGAGCAAGGCCGTGTGTATCAGTTAGTATCCACCTAAAAATACAGGGTGTTGCAAATTATTGTCGAGGTTACCTTACCTCATAACTTTTTATTAAGGAACATGCCGATAAATATTAATGCATATTTATAAAGTGCAACTCATTTTTTTTATTAACTAACAAAATTAAGTAATTTCCACATGGCAGCCTTCCTCGGCATGTAACACATCGGATCTGAACTCATTTTCCAGCCAAGTGTCGATGTGTTGTTATATGCCGCGAGAGGGTGCCATGTGGAAATTATTTAACTTTGTTTGTGTTAGTAAGAAAACTTTTTGAGTTGTACTTTATGAATATGTAATAGTATTTATAGCAAGTTCTTTAATCAAAAGTTATGAGGAAAGAAAATCAAGACAATAATTTGCAGTCGCCCTGTATTTTTCGTTATTTTTTTAATTAAAAGGTTTTAATTTCTTCAATAATATAAGAAATCTTAAGAATGATTTATATATTAAAGGCCTTTCCTGGCCAGCGAGTGTTATTTTTTCCCACATGTCAACATTTTCTGCAAATTTGTAATTTTTCTTATAGAGAGAAAAATTAAATTAAAAATAAATCTAACATCTCGACTGGCATAAGCATCCTAAATAAAAACAGTTATTAAAACGAAAATACTTGAAGCACGCACTTAAGGAACTTTTTTTTTTCGCGATGCAATTTTTAATGGAATATTTGAGAAGAAAACCGATACTAATGCATTCTTCGAATTCTGAAGAAATCCTTCTTGAAAGTATCGTTGCTCTTTTCAAAAAAATTTACTTAGTTCCTCTGTTTCAGAATAAGCATTACAAGTTATCGATAAAATTGTAGAATCGATTTTAGTTACCCAGGAAGGATTCTACAGAATCGATATTCAAATTGGGATCTCGAAAAGATGTAGTTTGCGTTCGGAATAAAGTCCAGCGTTGGGAGTGTACGTGCAATGCTCTTTTATCTGAATAGAAGTGTGTTTTATTCCTTTATGTCTGATGGTTTTTCTTTAAGAATGTATTCAGCAGAATGTAGACGAAGAAAATAACACGTTTTGCATGTATCGACTACACTACGTCAGAAAATAATCTGATAATTTAAAATAACCTGATAAATTAAAAACTATCATTATTGGTAATTTTATTTCTTGAAACCTTTCTTTTTCTAAGCTTTAAATCATCTGGAACACTAACAATCGATAAATTTTGCTTCCATTCTTTGGTATTTTAGTACGAATCAAGTAGAGCGGAATCAATTCGTATTCTAGTTACACATGTTATGCGCTCTGTATTAATTTCATTTAGAAATAATATACTGTCTCTTTCAGAATAAAAAGGGACGTGACGTCGCGGCACATAGCTAAAAGAAGTGACGTCTCTGCAACGGTCAGTTAGATGAAATGCAGAGTCACGAGAGAATATGTCAACAAGTGCACATTAATAGAAGTACTTTTTATTCCGTGCGGAGCTCATGGAGTTTCTTTGAGAAATTATTCAGTAGAATATAGGTCAGAAAGGTAACCTGTTTTTGCATGTATAAAAGTACTACATCAAAAAACAGCCTTTAAGCTGTCCTGATTAATTAAAAAATAATATTATTGGTTATTATAAAACCTTTTATTCAAACCAGCTTCCGTTACTACGGCTTGAAAAGATAATATATGATGAAGAGAAATAATGAAAAATTGCAAGAACACCGGATGTGAATGATTAATAACAGGGAAAAAAAGAAACCCGCCATTGATGATTGTTCTACTCGAAGCGCATGGAATCAGGGTCCTCCAACTCCAATACATTGCCGTTTTTCAACGATGAACCTGAATAAAAGTTTTATTTAAGACTGAATATAAAATTAATTGAAATGGGAATCATTATTCTGTAAGGGAAGGTTTTATTATTCACATGAAATATCTCTCTGAGTCAAACAATCATTCATTCTTCCATTCATTCGTCTCTTTCACATAAAATTATCAATATTAAATAATCTATTTAAAAAAGTATATTTACTTATTTTAAATGCTGGCGGTATTCCGCTTTTTATGTCCGGTACTTGGTGGAAGGTCGGGATCAAGCTTGGGGAGGGGTGTGAGCTGCCCTTCCCAAAGAAGCCTTTAGAACAGCGGTTCTCAAACTTTTTCAGTCCCGGAGCACCTTTGAAATTGGAAATTCAACGCGGAGCACTAAAACTTATCTCGCAGCTATATACTGTATTTAGTAAATAGAACGACAAAATAGCATTGACGATACAAGGTAGTTTCGTCATTTAAGCTCGCAGAACATTAGATTTCACCGTTTATTATTTTTTTCTGTACTAATTTCCCATTGCAGACAGAAAACACACACATAAAAAAATGGAATAAATTTAGGGAAAATATTGCAGATCCACAATTAGTTATTTTATTAATTTTGCATCATTACATTTCTTGCAAATTTTTACTTGGTTTCGTGAAACAGAAATTTAATGAGAAGGATGAGTCTGTTTTGATTTGCACAGTGAGATTATATCTGGCTGAATTTCGGATAGTTGCAACTGAATATCTTGCTCTGCATTGAGAAGTGATCTCTATTTTGTTTTAGTAGCGGTGTATGAGGAGAATCCTATTTCGACTGAATAAGTGGTTGCGAAGGGCAGGAGAATAAGATTCGCTTTATCTGATAGGACTGTAAATTCATCTTTTAGCGTACACCAACAATCTGAGATTGATTTCTCAGTTTTAAACTTAGATGTTATCGCTGTATCTGGATGTCAAATCAAGCAAGCACTCATATTCCTGTGATGTCAGAGAGGATGGTTTTTTGGATATAGAGTTTGGTTCTACAACCCAAACGTTTTCTTTTAAGTTTTCATGCAATCTTTTTGGAAAATAAGAGTTGAGATCATCAATCAGACGCAAAAGATGAACTGCAAACTCGTTTAAGATATCCGCAGGAATGTCTGATTTGAGTTCTTCTCCAAATCCTTTTGTTAGTGGAAAACAATCCAGGCTTCCTTTTTTGATGTAGTCTACCCAATGCTTCAGTTTCTTTTTAAATCCTTCCACTTTATCAGTAGCATCAAAAACAGTTACTGCTTTGCCTTAAAGTGAGAAACATAAATCATTAATTTTTTTAAAAAATATCTCCCGAATACGCCAATTTCAATAGCTAACGTTCATCACACAACTTCTCTCCCAAAGCAAAAATCGTTGTCTCTCAGGAAGATTCCGACTTCATCCCTTAGTTAAAAGAGGCGGATTAAACTTTTACCACGGGAGAGCCACCTTATTTCTGGGTGCAGAAGTAAAGACGTATACAGACTCTCCATGTCATCACATAAGATTTTGAACAACCTGTTATTCTTAAGTCGCGATTTTATAAAATTTATTATTTTAACAGTTTCAGACAGTACTTCGTTTTTAAAAGGTGGCATTTTCTTCATTGCAAGAGCATGTTGATGAAGTATGCAGTGGACGCTGCTGCACCCCTTGGCTTTTCCTCTTATTTTTGCTATTGCACCAGACATCTTACCAGTCATAGCTTTCGCCCCATCTGTGCACACATCAACACAGTTATCCCATAGGATGCTATTCTCCACGAAAAATTCATCTAATAATTTAAATATTTCAGTGCCAGTTGAGGTAGACGATAATGGCTTGCAGAGAAATAAATCCTCATGAAAAGAGTCCAAACATGGATAGAGTAAATTTACCATTATTATTGCCAAACCAGCAACATCAGTTGATTCATCCATTTGAAGCGAAACTTTGGTGGATTTTATACGAGAAATTAAAGTAGCTTTCACATTCTCTGCGAAGTCCCCGATTCAAAGCGAGATCGTGTCATTTGACAAATGAATTGTGTCTGTCACTTTTACAGCTTTTTTTTGTCAAACATGCATTCGATAATGTCTTTTGCACAAGGCTTGATAAGGTTTTCAGCAACGGTATGGGCTTCGCCAGCTCCAGCAATTCGGTAACTGACTCAATAAGATGCCATCAAAGCCTTTTCGTTGACAGTTTTTGAATGATCGATATACATTTCTGGACTTTCCCGAGTTCAATATACTTCCTTCTAAAAAAATCGGTTTATTCCTTCATTCTGGATGGACCCCCTCAAAATGATGACTTATTTTTTCTGGAAACATTGAACTGTTCGGAAAGACTTCGACACAAATTACGCACTAAGGTTTATTATCAGTTGTCTCAGCGAACCCAATATCCAAATAAGAATCGCGATACTTTCGTTTAAAAATTTTTTTTAATTGTGGAACTTGTATCCGAGGAAGCAGAGCTATGCAACTTGTTCGATAGTTCAAGAAGTTCTGTTGCATCCACAGTCAATGATTCATTCGAAAAACCAGCTTGTACAGCAGCAGTAACACCTCCATCTTCTTTCGCACTGCAATTAGAAAGCAATATGGACATTAGCTGTATATAACAACAGCATAAATTCAGTAAAAAGTTTAAATAAGATATTGCATCTAAAAAGATTCATTCAGAGTTTTTTGAAAAGAAAATTGCTGTAAAATTGTAAAACTTTAAAAAATTCTATAATGCAAAATCTTACACGAGAGTAGTAAAATTTTATTTTTAGGGATTCTAATTTTTCAAGATTTTAAAATATCGTAATGAGTTTAACCATTTTGATACAGGAAAAAATCAAAACGAGTACATACCTCTTAGATGTTGATGCTTCCACGTCTATTCCAATTGGCTTGGCAGAAGTTTTGATGTTTTTAAGGACCCCGTCTCCAGCCAGCGATCCCCATTGAAAGAAAATCGATGCTATTCTCCGTACCACTACTTTACTATTTGAAGAAACCTCCACAAGACAGATATTTTGTCATCAAAACGAAAAATCTGAGAAGCTACAGGAATAATAAATTACATACAATGAACTTTATAACAATGTTGACTGAAATGCAACTGATTTGAGAAGTGAGTAAACACCAGTTTTATATGCAATAAAATTTTTTCCGATACTTCTGGAAAGGCGTCGAAGCTAATTGTTTCTGCAAACGCGGAGACAGTGAGTAGGTCTAGCCCCTGTCTGGCTCCGTGTTGTCTGGTGTTGCCTATTGACGTAAACTTGTTTTGTCGATTGTTGGACGAGAAACTGACACATTGAATGCCGACTACCTTTTTATGTAATCAATGTTTCACCTGGATCAGTGAAAAACGATTTACACTAGATTTTTTGTTAGACACCGAGAGCGCAAAAGGTCATTTTGCGCTCTCGGTGACAAATATTTTTGTTCCATTTTTTTCGTGAAAAATATTTTTAATTTCAAAATATGTTTCATAAAAATATTTAAATTTAAACATGTCCTACCTCTTCGCGGAGCACTGGGAATTGTTTTGCGGAGCATTAAATGCTCCGCGGAGCACAGTTTGAGAAACTCTGCTTCAGAAGGACTGGTACGCACTCAGTCAGGTCATCACACACTCAGGCAGCTACCTAGCTGAATGAGGGAAAAAGAACCTTTTTCTTCATGAGCTGTAAATCGTTTAAAACACTAACTATTGAAAGGTTCTGTTTCAATTCTTTAGTATTTCAGTAAGAATCAAGTAGAATAGAGTCAATTCATGCTCTCGTTACACCGTTATGTGTGCGCCGTGTCAACTTAATTTTGAAATCCATTGCCAATCTTGCAGGAGAAAAAAGAATGGTCATAGCAACGGTCAGTTAGATGAAACGCAAAGTTAAGTTTGCAGTGAGAATATGTCATATCGTGCATCGAGCCCATTATACACTTTTTATATTCGCAAGAAGTAAGAAGTATACAAAGAGAAAGCATGGTAATCGTCAAATAATTCGACCTCTAGATTTTGAGTTTTAAATCTCCCCGATCTGAAAAAATACTATTTTTGCAATTAATTTCGTCTGTCTTTGAATATGATAACTCCAAATGCGGGCTGGACGAATGAATTGTCGTATGAAGAGACACCAAAATCGTAGAATTCAATTCAATTTTGGATGAAATTTTTCTACTACAGAAAACTACAGGAAATATGTCCGTACGTGTGCGAACATGATATCTCAAAAATGCAACAAACTGATGGATGAATTTTAGTGCATGATCTTTACAAAAATTGTAGATACGTCTCTAACTTTGGACTAAGCCAGTCAAAGAATAGGCTGTCTATTTATTGTCTGTCGGAATGCATGCAAACACGATATTTACAAAAACACAAAAGGCAATTTAAGGTATCCGATTGGTTTAAATTCGTCATTTTTGATGAAATTATCAAAACACTTTTTATGGGTTAATTTTGTAGCCTGTTTAACCAGCTTTCTAAAACTGTCTCACTTTTTACTCTACGTGAATTACAAATAGAGTTACAGCTGTTTTATTACCGAACTGTAAGCATTATTTTAAGTTGCACGAAAACTTTAAATGTGTTTTCTGAGAAATGATATTTTTGAGGAAAACTGTTGACCGTAACAATGATTTCTCAAAAATTTATTCAAGTATTAATATGAAATTTTCTGAGATTGTTTTCTGTAATATGCTTGATGTTTTCCTCTATAAACTAAGGTCAATTTTAAAATCAAGTATTATTTTTAAGTGCTTAAATATAAACGAAAAGCATTTTCTATGAAAAATTACCAGTTTAGTAACTATGTTCAGCTATATCTCAAAACTATTTTGAAGTACAAGAAATATTTTAGAGCATAACACAGATAACTGTCATAAAAATGTAATCCTACAAGGATTTATGTATATTTAGAATATGATTTTGTCTATGGCTGTTAGCGTAAGGCAAATATTTTAGTCATTTTTCTTCAAATTTCTCAGGTATTTTTTAAAAATATTATTTTGAAAGCCTAATCTTGCAATATTTTCATAGTTTTAAAACATATGCAGTTGGAAAATAACATTAAAAAATTTATGTACGTTATTTTTCAAAAAAATTTGTACGAACACAGTCAGATACGAAATTTGGTATGTGCTGTTCATGTTGAGGTCTGTGGTAAATAGTTTATTATATATAATCATCGTGTAAATTATATATAAGAATTTTTTATGTGGTTTTTATATATAACTAGCCGCCTTCGGCAACCAGCTTGTTCGCTGAGAATATTCCATCATTTTATATCATGGTTCCCTTAACAACTTAATTTTAAACTTCAGATTGTGGTGGATATTTAACCCATGTTCTATTAATGACCTTTGACCTCTTATATTCGTTGTCTACATAAATGTTACTAACGGAGTGAAATAAGTGACCATGTCATGTAACCTCTAATTCCATGTTGTCGGCAATGTCTTCACTTTCATTCCTCTTGTAAAATATGCATTCGATTTCAACATTAAAAGGAAGCAGCACATTTTTTTGGCCAACGGCATGTTAGCTGGATTAAAACATGCTGAGGAAAGAATGAAAACATAGCAACCATAACCAACCATCTTATTAATGGATATATTTCTTAATGTAAGCCAAGCAATACCTCGGAGAGCTTGGTTTACAAATTTCGCAAAAATTTTGAAGAAATAAAATATGAAAGCAAAATGCATTAGTATATTATCTCATGTTACAACAATGAAAGATAAATATGCAATTAAATATTTGTTTAAACAATCAAAACGGTTTAAGTTGCGTTGCAACACTGAAAAGTACTGTTGTAAATTATGCCAAAAAATTTATTAAAATTTGAGAAAACATTGTACGGCAACTTAATTAATATCATTGGAAATATAATTCTTTGCACTTTCAGATGGTGTACAAGTTATTTTTCTCCTGCTTTATTTTCAAAAGTTATTAAGGATTAACGCCAAAATTTCGGTTAATTTTTAATTACTTAAGATTCTATTTAAAATTTTTTAAAAGGGCTCAGAGGTACACATTCATACCCTCCAAAGTATGTTTGTGCCAAATTTTGTAGCTCTCGGTCTATCGGTCTGCCCTGTAGAGGACCAACACACGGACACTCACATTCTCCTTTATTATTAGTAGAGATGACCAGTTATTATGTATAATTACCACAGTGATTATATATAATAGCCAATTTACCATAGTGATCGTAACACATTGGCAACAAAATTTGCAGTTCAATATTAAGTTTTGGATGCAGTTGGTCAATGGAAAAAGGTCGAAATTTGGATTCCTGATTATCTTCAATACAAAGCTAAAGATAAAACATTGCCGTATTATGTAAGCATATAAGACAGTGGAGTTGAGAACAGTCCTGCTGGTTCAGTGAAGCATTAAGTCCAATATATAATTAATTGTTACATGTACTTCACAAACAAACGGCTGTACTGATTGTTCTCAAATACGGAAACCCTCCGCGCTTTTGCCAGGTGGAGCTGATTTGACCAAAATAGGGGGAAAGTGAAAAATGGAAGGAGCAATATTTACATTTTACTTAGCTCGACTAACACAAGAACTCTCAATATGCGCTCATCCTACTCATTGCCTGTCACCTTCCCGGAGAAAAATCGTCTCGAAAGTGCTAGTCTCGGGATTCTGAAACGAACAATTGTAAAGTATTAACGGATCATGCGGATGGAAAAATGGGGCATCACGTGATGTCCAACACATAAGTAGATGAAATGAAAACGTAAGTGTCCATTTCGTCTACTTATGCGCTGTTTTTCGAAATGCTGTGTTTTCAAGTCACTTTTTTCTCCTGCAAGATGAGAAATGGATTCGGAAATTAAATTGATGGTGCTTGTTGGCGTGCATCGTGTGAGCATCAATAGACTCCATTGGTTTTGGGTCTGGTGTAAGAGGAAGTCAAGAAAAAAAAAGAAACAATTATTTAATAATATTGTTTTAACTACGAAAACATTTAGGAAATATGGAAGTGATATCTAGATTGTTATTGGACACTCTGACAATTTTTAAAAAAATGAAAACATAGCTTACATTTTTTTTTTCGATTTTTAATGCCTATTTAAAGCGTTATTTCAAAATCCTACTGACATTTTGTTTTGTAATATAGAAAAGAGAGCAGTGTGTGTTTTCGATCATTATTATACTAATAATGCTTTCTGAAAGTAATTTAACTCTTAATTTGATTTTTAATAGGTAGATTTTAGACTCGATTAGTTTGAGAATGTGTAACCAAATAAATGGCATTTTCATGCAACATGTTTCAATTTCAAAGAGAATACTATAAAATGGTACCTTCACTTAAGCTAAAAAAAACTATGTAGACATCGTATGTTTATAATAATAAGCTGATTTTACAAAACTACGGGAAACATAAATTTAAGAATTTTAGTTTAAGAATTTATATACCGGATGGGGATTTTGACGTAGACTTACGCCTCTCCATAGTGGTCTAATGATGTGCCGGGAAAGGAAAAAATTATGACACTTTTCGTGGTATTTTTAAACGCTTTAGCTCCGCAACCAAATAACATAGTTTGGTTTTAGTTTCATTTAACAAAGAAAGGTTGACATTGAAGATTGCAAAAGAATTTTATAATTTGGAATCACGGTACGGTTTAGTCATAGTCGAGCTTCAAATTTGGTGAAAATCACTAAAAATTTTGATGACGTCACAGCGATCGTTTCGCGCGCACTCAGACTAAGGCAATTCATTCATCGATCTGAGGTTCATGCGAAATATTACTCAATAATTGTTGAATCACGTCGAATTTAGTGCTAAAGTTAAAAGCTAATAGCTCCGCAACCAAATAACATAAAGAGTTGGTTTTAATTTCATTTAACAGAGAAAGGTAGAAATTGAAGATTGCAAAAATAATTTTAGAATTTGTATTTACAGTTTAGTCACAGTCGAGTTGCAGATTTGGTGAAAATAACGAAGAATTTTACATAGATAGAGTCACACTAGACTAATAGTCATTTTTGACTATAGAGTTAATAGTCACATAGAAATACTTTAGTCACAGAAAGTCACAGTTGAGTAAGGTAAGTAATTCTACGCCCTTCAATCCGAGCGGCCGTTTCGCAGAGACAGCCTCCCGTCGAATTTTTTTTCTGTCTTCCTCTTTAATGTTTGAGAAAAATATATTATATATATAATGATATTTCGTGAATTGATATGCAGGAAGACGTAAGAATTTGGCAGCTGATTAAATCCATAACAATTTATTTGAATTTAGAAATATTATTTTATGTCGGTAAAATTATATAATAAGATCTTCGAAAGTAAAGTTCACGCCATGACCATTGTTAAGAGAGTGCGCGCAAAGGCGGCGCGTCTTACCAGAAGGAATTACATCATACAAAGAGCACGTACAAGAACACGTTACTACGCGAGCTTAAGTCGTATTTTTGAAAAGGGACTTCTCTGAAAAATCTCGTGACTCGGGAAGTTAAAGTAGAAGTGCGGTTATCTAAGATTGAAGTAGAAATAATTCGTTTATAATTATAAATTAGGTG
The DNA here is from genome assembly GCA_013235015.1 of Araneus ventricosus. Classification (NCBI taxonomy): domain Eukaryota; kingdom Metazoa; phylum Arthropoda; class Arachnida; order Araneae; family Araneidae; genus Araneus; species Araneus ventricosus. Next base: position 204,585 of record BGPR01000373.1, read on the forward strand.
GCGGTAAAAAGATTTAATTTAAAGAAGATTAAAAATCTAAATCATTACATGTTAGTAACAGTTCTATTGTAGAGAAGTCTCAATGAAAATTAAAGTGCATGATCAAATCTAAAAATATTTTTATTCCATTTGTCATGTATTACTTAACTCGATAAAAAATGATTGCAGAATTTTAAGGAGACATACAACTGTTGAACCTCGAAAATTTTCGATTTTATAAAAAAAATATATATATGTTATTTCCCTGTCTTTTCTGAACAATTTAAAACAATCTGCGTTAAAAAAATTCCCATAATTATGAAAGTTACGAAGGAAAATGTATCTGCTATTCAATGTAAACATTGAATATGGCCATGTTTTTAAAGCAATATATCTCAAAAATGTATTTTTTTTATATTGAGCGCACGATATCTCAGGAACTATTGAATATTTTAAAAAAAAATTTCTACTGAACATGCATTTGCTATGTTCTACAAATTGAACCACAATTTTTGTGCATATTTTGTCCAAAAAAGTTTTTTGGGGGGTTAAAAAAGTTGAAATTTTAACTATTTTTAACATTTTATTTTAAATTGGTGCATAAAATAGAAAATAAATTTAAATGATAATAAATTGAGTAACAGTTTCTTCAACAGACTATTTGGATTACTTATATACCAAAAATATTGTGTTTAGACAAATATTTTATCCGTAATCATGCGTGCAAGGTGACTATCTCACTTTTATTCAAAAATATTACCCATATTTATTTCTCCCTCAAAAAATACATATCAATATAAAGGCTTGAAAATGTGTGTACTATAAGAGAAATAACAGATATTTTTCCAGAAAAAAAGCGAGTTTGTGAATTGCATTGTTTCAGATATATAATGTATCGAATTTGACAGTTTTCACCCCATTTTGTCGTGGTTTAAGAGTCGTATGGTTCCCTTAATAAAGATTTTTAGATATTTCCAACTCATGACCATTATGGAGATGTTTTATGCAGAGCTGCGCAGGTTACTAGTAAGTGTTAAAAAATAGAAAGAGAGCGTGATAAGCGCAGTCACAGATTTTCAGCTCTTAAAACGGGAAGTCCCCTCATTTGTGCGAAGTTAGCAAATTTATGGGGCAAGGGAGCTAACGGGTAAGGGCTCTACAGTGAAAGGGTCTACAGTCTATTTTTAAAAACTAGCGGAGTTAAAAAGAATTTATTTTAAAGGCGAAAGTAAATTGAATTTATCCCATGTATGGACGAGTTTTTTGCTTTGTCTATTTGCGGTAAAGTAAAACTTCCTCTATATCCACTTACTACTGGTGTTAATGCTACGCCAATGGAAATCTTCAAAATTTCATCACTCTGTTTGAAGATGTTAATTAATGTTTAAAGTACAGTTTTGTAATGTTATGGATTAAGGATACTTTGAAAACATTAAATTTCATGTTCCTATTGCCTGTAGCTCTCCATGTTTACTTAAAATAAGAACCTCATTTTGTGTAAAGGCTGCCATAATTGCTCGTTATCGCTCTTTTTGGAGACTTCTAAGGCTTGTTGGAAGAAATAAAATAAAAAGAACTAAAAGTATTCAAGGAACACAGAATTCAACGCTTTGTGTCCAAAAGAAAAAAATTGGCGATTGATACAGTATTCAAATGGATTTGGCTATTGCTTAAATCGGAGGGTTACCAGAAAATGGTCAGTGAATCCAAAATAAACAAAATAGAAAACTTGTCCATACATGATTTATAAGAAAGAATTATATAATAATATTTCTCTGTCTTCTGTTATTGACTACAGTCGTACAGGCTGGACTGGTACCCGTTAAACCGGTGGAGATGAAAAATTCTCCAGATATTGAGATGTGAAATTTGGTGCAGGAAATTTAAAATGGTGAGGACAGTCCCAAAATAGCAATCGTGTAGCTTCAAAATGGAGCATATATTTAACTAAAATAAACTATGATTAGTTGTTATAATCAAGCAGTGTGATGATATTTCTGAGTCCATACAAACTATTTTCATAGAATTTTAAAAGTCTTTATTTAAAAATTAAAAATTTAATTTATAAAGGATTTAATCGCCTCAGTCCTGAAGTCATATGCGGGAGACACTAAACAACTAATTTTAAAATTTACACCACATTATTTGAAATTCTTCTGGATTTTAAAATAATATTAAATAAATAAACTAATTTTGAATTTGTTATTTACTGCAGTGTATATCCCAATGTCTCTTTAAGGAAACGTTAAATATCTAAAAAAAAATGAAATATTTTTTCTAACATTTTTTTAATGCATTTAGAATATATGCATATTTTTTGTTATCTTAAGCCAGTTACCATAAAAATGGTCGAAAATTGTAATTCGAAGTTGATCTCGAGGCAGAGGAGGTTAAATAAGAACAAAGACAATAAACAGGGAAGTGCATTTACGTGATCCGATAGATGCCTGAGATCCACTCATCTGCATTGTAATTTCGATGCAACGCAGCTAATAATCAATTCTCCCTAACTAGTAACCCACCCCGAAGCATCAAAAGCAAAAACTTATCTGGTCACTTCCTCCTATGCATATTAACACTTTCCCAACCTGATTCCTGTTATCCATTTCCATACATCCCACAACACAGCCAAGAAGACCCCCTCTAACCTTCCTTTCTTTCTTCTGGAGGGGGCTTGCCCAATCTACTCGACGCCACCTCTGACACAAATTAATTGACAAGGAAGGCCCTCCCGCCACAAAAATCACAGCAGCAAAAAAGTTCTGCGGTCTGTCGTGTTTCCATTAGGATGGTAGGGTGGAGGGGCCACCCCTGTTCCCGGAGACTGACTGATCTGTAACCATGGCAACCGAAGCAGAAGAACACGAATAACGAGTGTCAGGACATCTCTATTGATCCAACACTCGGGTTTCTCTCTTCTATCTCTTCTTCATTCCTCCCCCCATTTCCAGGATGAAATGAAGAGCGGTATAAGGGGGGGGGAGGGTTCGTGATATGAATGATTAAGGGGTTGGGGTCAAGTGGGGAATCTCGAAAGGGAAGGCCTGCGCTCCAGAATTAGGCCGATAACTAATCTCTGGGCTGACTGATGGGAACAGTAGGAGCTGAAGATGATGAGGATTATCAAGTGCGGGTTGGGATGCTTTTGCAAAAGTGAAATTCGTTTGTGAATTGTTTATGGGTTGAGGAAAGGCGAAATGCCTTGCTCCAGAATGTGCAGCTAATATCGTTAAGTTTCGTTGTTTAACATTAGATTTACGGCTATTGTTTATCTAACTATTTTTGTTGAAGTGTGTCAGTTTGATTCACACACATCAAAATGAGGTTTTATGGGAAAAAATACAATTTCAATCCGATTTAAATAAATAATTTATTATGAAAAAACTTCATTGAAAATATTTTTTACATATAAACTGTATTTTTGAAATGTATTTTTCGCAGGCACTTTTTATTGCATTTAGAGCATGTTCTTACAACTAAATTCTAACAACCTTTAGTTACATCATTGAAATGATAAATTTTATATGCAATTAATTAAATAAATTGAAAAGACTGAACATGAAAGCTTGTACACCAGTAAATGTTTTTTTTTTATTTTTATAAGAAATTTCTTTATGCAAGGCACAAATTCCATTGCATTTTTATTTGCATTTAGTACAAAAGTTCTTGTATCTTGCAATAATACTCTAGCAACCTTCAGTTATATCATCGAAATGATAAATTTTGTATGAACTAATTAAATATATTGAAAAGATTGAACATTAAAAGCTAGCATATCAATTGTTTTTAGGAATTTTATTTAAAGTGAGACACAATTTCCCTGTGTTTAAAAGAATTAACTGTAAAATCACTTAACCCTTTAAAGGGCTATTTTTTTTACAGTGTTATAGTAAAATGGCTTTGGGATTGAGATTCTTTTAACAAAAGAAATTTATTTAGCGTATTCGATGATATTAATTTTTTGTTAATTAATTTTGCTAATTAATAATTACATAATTATCTAGTCCAGAAGTTTGAGAAAAGAAATTGGAACATCAATGTTTTTGTTTTATCGAAAAATTTGACGAGAACTTATGACAACCTTAAAAAATTGATTTAAAATTAATGAAGTTGGTGAAAGTATACTTATCATAGCCTTATAAAGGATTAACATGTCAGTTTGACTCATAACAGTAAAAATAGGTATACCATATTCGAAAATACGAAATTAAAAAGTGGTCGGAGGGTTGAATTTATACATACATAATTAATTCATTATCTAATTAAAAAGCAATATTTTTGAAGTTTTCCATATATAAAAATTATATTAAAATCTTAAATGAGTTAAGTTCCCTTACTCCGTAAATCTAGGATTAAAATTTAGTCCGGAATATTTTCATAGAAACCTGATTAATTCTGCAATGATTCAAATGTATGATAAAAAAATCCAGGTGTATTATTGACAAAATGTCAGTTCGTTCGTTGTTACTTTGGTAGCAGGTGACTGTTTAATATTTTAAAATTTTTGTTGTGTGTTTAAGTTTTGAGACATAACGTATAATATTTTACTATAATTTGTTAATAGGAGTTCCAAAACTGACCTGAAAAATTTGTACTGAATATTTTTAAAGAGCTTCAAATTTCAGTTTGCTTCATTAAAGTGGTTTCTGGAAATTTAAATTGTCACAATTGTAAAAAAAATGGATTTACCCAAGTTTGTTACAAATGCATAAAAAAAGTTAAAATCATTCATTAATTTTTAATGTTGTTAATTATTTAGGTGGTGATAATCCTGAAGATTTTTAGATTTTCAGAATGCAGTTGGTATGAAATTTTCCATTCTTTTTTATTCATACTGAAACTCATAATAGGAGTTTGAAGAGAAGAAGATAATAATACATAATCTTTCTAAGCAACAATTTTTTCACACAAAATTTTAAAAACTTGATTCCAACTATACATAAAATCCTGTGTAATAACTACTTATTACTGCTATTCATTATTACAATACAGGTTATATAATATATCATTTTTCTGCTAATATGCACTTATTTCAGTAAATATTTAGGATCATTTGACACTTCAACAATTCCAGTTTTAAGGTGAATGTGTTCTGAAAGCTCTAAGCACTTTTTGGAAAAAAGATAATTAACAAGAATTTTATATATCCTTTATTATTAATTATATAGTTAAAACTTTCATCATTTGATTTCGTAATAAATTTTACTCACCAAACTGTTAATAGCTAATTTTATTAGACATCTCACAATTTAAAACATAAAGCAGTGATAGATAACCAGTAGCATCGCAACTCAAATTTTTCTAAATGAATGTTCAAAAATTTAAAAATGAATATAACGATCAACCTATTGTACTGATAAATATGGACTAGTTTTCTGCTTTGTTTGTTTACATTTAAGTGCCTGTACTACGTAATTCTGGTGTAATGTTAAGTTAATGGAATCTTCAAAGCGGAAGTCCAACATACAAGCAGATAAAGTCAAGCTTTTAATTGTACGTAAACAATCCACAAAACTCGTCCATAGCTTGGAACGGATCTTATCTAAACATATAGAAAATCCTTCGGTTCTAGTGATCAACAATTCTCTTTAATGATCGGTTTCGATGGTCTGGCGAGGGCTGATGCATTGGTCAAAGCCATGTGATACCAGAGTACGGGGAATCACCCGTACTCTGAAGTCGCGTTACCATACTAAAATGAGAAGAAACATCATCACTACGATTGGCACGGGTTTGGAACATAGACTAAGGATAGAGTTAGACTGCTCACGCTGTAGAAAAACAAGCATTCGGAGTGAAGCAAGCACCTGGGTAGAAATTCCACTCGTCACGTGACTAAAGAGGAACTTCTTGGCTTCTTATCGCCACATTTGGCGAAGCGAGTATGAGGAGTGTTGGAAAAGGAGTAGTATTTCTACAAGTAGCGAAACGTTACTATTTTAGTTCATTTAAAAACTAACTCACGAACGGCAGGAATCAAAATAATTGGATTTTATGTGACTAGGAATTTCATTTATTTTAAACCTTACACAATATAATACTTCAACTGACTGTAACAAAAACAAATTATATACCTAAACTTTTTAAATAAAAAAATCTTTTTATTTAAAGCAATAACTAGTTAATTTCAGGGGCATATATAAAGAGCCTGAGGCCCTCTCCGAAATAAATTGACTAGTTTCAGATGTTATGGATCATGCTCCTTAAATAGACATATGTATCCCTTCTGAAATAAATCCTTTTATATGCCTTGGCTAAATTATTTAGTAAATAAAATCATCAAAACTTATTTATTTTAATTGAAATTTTAAAAAATAATTTGGTTTTTCCAAAGAATTTAAGGTTATTAATGTTATTTATTATATTTATTTTTATAGTCATAAAATTTTTTTTCATCTAAAAAATTGAACAATATAAAGAATTTCAATTTGTAAATGAGAATTTCTTAAACTTGAAAATATGAAATCATAAAACAAACTGTTTTGTTAAATTAGCCAACTTTACACTAATTGTATAATTTAACAATTTATTATAAACTTATTAATCTATACTTATAAAAGGCAATGTTTGTGTGCGTGTGTGTGTGTTTGTCTGCGATGTCCAGACGAATCTATCGCACTTACAGCCATGAAATTTGGTACACAGGTAGTCGCAATGGTGGATGAATGCACCTCGAAGCCGAAATTTTAAATTTTAATCTAGAAATTTTTTTATTTAATGTTTTGTGTTGTTTTGGTTGATTTTTCGCACTAATTTCTCAATAGAATGGTTTCGAATAATTGTACGACAAAAATAGATAGACCATCGGAAAGAACACGCGATTTCCGTTCTAATGAAGTTAGTTTTGAATTTCTATCGTAAATTACTGAATTTTGAGAATTTTTTAAAAATCAGTCAGTTTTGCCGTCTAAATGTTGGTTTTGATTTTAAATTTGTCGCATCCGACTTTCTAATAACACTATTATTTTCAATTTTTTTCAGCTTATAACTGCAACGTTTCTGTCGGATTTAAAATGAGAATGGTTAAAATATCTTTTTTAGTTTTTTTAAAATTAATTTTTTCCTGGTAGTTGAACGATATGTTTCCTCTAGCGAAGCTTCCGCCCACGATAGTCTCCGGAACGTTGCGGGCAATTTCATTGGCTGAAGGGCCAGGGTGACGTCATTACTTTCGCGTTCTGCGAGGAGATGGTTTATTTACTCGGTTACTTCGATTATTATTTTTAAGCGCGTCTTAACTTATTTCTTTGCCTTTCATACTTTGCTTGCGGTGTAATAAATATCACATTGTAATTTTTTAACATTGTTTTGGATTTAACGGTACTCGGTCGAGAGGAAAAAGAGACGGACCAACTCAATAATATATATTTCTGTTTTGATTTCGTTTTTAAAACTTTTATTTATGTAATTGTATGTGGGCATTTTTTTTATTTTGTTGAAATAACGATCCCACGGGCAACGCCGTGCGCGTACTGCTAGTAACCTATATAGACATTTAATAAAATCGCATGAACTCTTTGTTCGTTAATAAATGCCAAAACTTTGTTTTAACCAAATTTTTTAATAAACATATCCAACTGCTATAAAAGACAATGTAGATAACCCATTTTTTCCAGGAGAAAAACATAGTCACCATTGAAATTTTAAACACTTTGTTCTGTGGATATTGATTAAAGAAGGAATTTTTTTCTTCAAAAATTAAGCTGTATTTAATTTTAGTTTTCAAAAGTAGCAATAAATTTAAATTGAAATGCCCAATGAAATATTTCAAGAGTTTACTTTGTGAAATACATATTTAGTACGTTCAGTGTTCTTATTTATTATTCAAAAAACAAGACAAAGATGCAAACACTGAACTTTATTTACAATTAAATAATAATACAAAACTAGATGTAAATAATGACAGCCATTTCAGATATGGCGATAGTTTAACAAGGGCCCAAATTTAGTTTCATACAAAGTAATAAATGGATAAAAAAGAAAGATATATGTAAAATTTCTTTTATCAATAAAATAAAACTAATATCTTTATAAGCACGATCTCATCTTAAATACATGTTGTTTAACACTTATATTTCTACTAATGTTCTCACAACATACAGTCCAGTTAACAAAGACACCATCTGTCACATTTCAAAGTAAAAAGGTTCAATAAATGGTACTTAAATTTTTAAATTTAGTATAATATTAAAAACTTACTTTTCTAAGACTTCTTGTGTGTGATTAGAAATAAATGTCTTCTGCTTCAGGTAACTTCTTGAAAAGTTTTCAGCCTCTTTTGCATTCTACGTTCTTTTTGATGCAAAGTCTTAATTATTTTTAACTTTTTATTGAGTTCTTCAGTTGCCTCTGTCACTACAAGTTTAGCCTTGGTTGGCGACTCCAAAACCTCTTCATTAAAATCGCCAACATATTTTAATCTTTTACATGGTTTGGGAGAAATATCTGAAATAAAGTACAACTAGTTAAAAAAAAACTAACAATGAGTCATTCATCTGTCAAGGAATTATTTAAAATTATAAATATCTTAAGAACAACTTATGGAACAAAACAAAAATGTAATAGAAAGATAAAAAATATTTGACCCATAAAAAATGTTTGAACTAAAATTACTTGAAAATTACACTAAAATATATTAAATAATGAAAAGATAATATGCCAACATTAAAGTAAAGTAAAATAATTTGAAGATAATTTCAATTTCCAATGTAATTAAATGATAATTCAAGCATAAAACTTTAAATACCTAATAATGGGAATTAGAGAAATTAAGAATATTGTATGTTTATAATACATGATGAAACTATTTTACCTTCATTGTTTCTGTTTAATACTCTTCTTTTAGAAGTCTTGATTTGTAGGTGTTGAGGGAATTAAAATATCGTTGGTACCGCATCAGACTTTAGCCAGGTACCCCCAAACTTGCCTGTATCAAAACAATCTGTAGTGAAATGCTTTGAACAAATCAAAGAACTATTTGTTGCTTTAAAATTTTCCCGGCGAGTGTTTTTTTCCCAAATATATCTCCTTTCTTGATTTTTTGGAAATCTGAAAAATAATCAGGTATATCTTTAAGACATGTCAATAATACTTTTGTTTTGGAAAACAATACTTGTAATAAAAAAAGAGAAAGAGAAATAAATAAAGATTAAATAAAAAACACTAAATATAAATTTTCAAACATCATATACACATAAATTAACAAAAATTAAACTAAAAGAAGTTATTGAGTTCTAAATTTTATTAATAATATAGTTTCTTAATTATATGCATAAAAGAAAATGTTTAAAAAAAATACCTAGAGATGAATTTTTGCTGAAAATGAACTATGCTTATCTTTTTTACACACTGAAAAACATTCTACATTTATTTCATGATCATAAAATTTTATTTTCTTTTAAATAACACAAAAAAACACGAAAATTTCAGAATGTAAACAACTTCGCCAACCCATCGCCAAATATCTCAATCTACATTTGTCTGTTAAAATTCCACATTTTAAACACTAATAGGCACTTAAAATCTATAGATACTTCTAAAAGAGGATAATAAACAATTAACTTAAGAAAAGGATTAATTTCATACAAAACAAATTGAATAATATCGTTTTCAATTGCAACAAACGCCACAGCTAAGAGCTAAGACGTATTTTTGTGTAGCTATTTTGCATTAATAAAGCAAAAAATCATAAAAATTTTACTTACCGATGAAATGAAACAGATCCTCCTTTGATACATTTTTCTTTACAGTCGTATGCACAACAGGATTTAACTGTTTTCGATGAATTTTCATGGCCTTTCTTACTCACGCATTGAAATAACAAAGGATTCCCGTACGAAGTGTCTCGGTCGCGTCCACGAGTCACGTGACGAGGTGCTTGCTTCACATTGCAACCCTCCACGAGCAGTCTATTGGTATCGTAAGTCTATGGTTTGGAAGGGGCCATTACGTTCAGTGCCAGTGAAATTGAGAAGAAAGGAAATTAGACTCGGAGTGAAGTAACTGCTTTCCCCATGGAGGTTTCAACAGGACCAAATACGAGGATGATTCTGATGTCATTGCAAATCCATCAACTATTCCGAAGGACATTATGAGCACTGAATCAACGTTGACCATTGGTGGGTTTTCGCACAGGCGTTAGAGGCGCTAGCCTCATGCCTTACAATCCTGTGGGGCCTCAAAATCTATTCGACAATCATCGCAGTGCTAAGCTGAAGGTTGAGTTATGACTTTCTAAAAGGTTAGGGCCTCAAAAATATTTTGCGCCTGTGGCCTCATACTGTCAAAATCCGCCACTAACGTTGATTTAAATTTGCAAACAGTTGAAAAAATTACAGAAGAAACAATTTGTAAAACATGGAAGAATCAAAGAGGTGAGTGGCACTGACGATGAAGAGGGACCAGAAAAGAAACCATCATCAGCCCAAGAAACTCTGCAAGCCCTTCGTACTTTAAGGAGATCAGTCCAATACAATTCTGAACCTTTTGATGAACATTATTCATATTAGCGATTTATCCAGCGAATGCTTGAAAACTTTAAAAAAAGAGTATTCTCCATACCGTTTTGAAAAAAGCTTAAAATTAAATAAGTATGATTACTTTTTTCAATTCTGTACATTGTATCGATTTTCTTTTTCTAATTAAAACTAATAAGCACATAACAACAATCTTTGTGGAGTATTTTTTATATGTATAGATGTGCATTTTTAATCTCTTCTTGGTCGGCAGCGCGTGTTATACGTTCGGCTTTTTTGTGCCCGTACGGTTGATGTCGCATGTCATGAAACGAAGAGAAAAATTACATCGTTGAAACTGAATTCACGTCTCGTTACACCTTTCCATTATTTTTTGTGTTTCTGAATATTGCTAAGAGATGACGCAAATAGACCCACTTTCTTCATGTTTTTGCAGTGATATTTCCCGCCTTGAATGGAAAACCTAATCAATTCGTATTTTCTGCAATAAAAAATGTTTTTTTAGTCGAAAATTCGAAACAATACCCGACCAAGGAGGGGTTAAGGCATTTTGGATGTACTGATCATTCGGATGTAATGAAGCAAAAGTGATCACTACAAGCGGCTTCCACTGTAGTTGCATTTTTGAGTTATTATTAAAGTGATAATTTATTTTTTCTCTGAAAACGGTCCGTTTCTTAATTTTTATTTAACATTATGCAAATTAAAGAAAACACATATTTCTTCAGTTTTTATTTATTAATGCAAAGATCAAGAATAAACATTCATGTGATCTTGCATTTTTCTGAAGAACACATCTTTGCTTCAGCATATTTGGTGTAGATCTTAAAAAAAGAATGAAATTCTAGGCATGATTTCTTAAAATTAACTTTGGTAATTAACGTTTCTTTATAAATTGCGACTTTGTTTATTCTAGCTCGTCCACAAGTTATTCATAAGAAAAAAAGACCCTTTCCACGGGTGCATTAGTGCCGGGCAGACATAGAATATATTCAATAATTATACGAAAGTTCATTTGATTTAAACTATTGGCGTGAAAGTGTTTAAACAGTTCCAGACAACGACTTTCGCTTAAAACATTCCCGGTGTTTCATTCTGTCACTTCATGCGGTGTAATGTCGATAGAACTAAGTGCGAGATAGTAGGCTTCTGGCCAATTGCATACATATGTGTGATAAGAATAGCGCATACTCCGTCATCGCCGGCTTGCTAGACATTACCATAGGATTTTTTTCATTTTTGGACTCTTCTTGTTTGAGATTGTTATCGTGGATTACTCTCTTTCTGAAAAAGGGGCATTTGCGCGTTCCGAAGCTGTGCTTGGGGTCATCGGGACAGGCTACCAAAAAACGGGAATGTCCCGTTCAAAATGGGGCTTATGGTCACATTAGCTATTGTGTTCACGTACACATGAACGGGCATACAGAGTTCTTAATGTTGGTAGGATAGAGATCTACAGTTTCGGAGTCAAGATGTACGTACGGAACAGCATTCGCCTTGCCCGTTCGTTTTCGAGTTGTTATGTTTTCAGAAAGACACGTTGATAGATATAAATCCAAAACTAATATTTTTCGTTCTCAAAGGTGATCTAAAACGTGCAGTTCATCAAAATTTGAAAGTCGAATTTCTCGATGCTTGAAATTACTTTCTCTTTGTATACTTCATATTCTTGAAAGTAAACTCTTTCTTCGAGATGAAAACTTAATAAGTAAACAGTTTTTAATTAGTTAATAAGCTATACAGAATTAATAAATGATGAAATACTAAAACTGTAATGATACATATTTTAATTACTCTTATTTTATAGTAAAGCGGTTTATGGAAAGCTCTTCTAAATATGAAATCCTTTATCCGTATCCAACAACGCCTAAAAGCTTTTCTCTATCGCGAGAATTTAGAAAAATAGAAAGAAGGGTTTTAAAAGCACTCAAGAAATAGATGCTCGTTTTCTATTGCATAATAAATCAAAGCAAGAGCACCGTTGGAAGCATATATTACTGGCATTGTTTACAACGATGTTTATGTATTGATTCCTTCTCCTTAAAATGCTAAGACAACATTTTATTCATCGTCTTTCTACCTTGATTTATCGGCATTCTTTCATAACAATACATAGATATTTCAATTAGTCTCAAATAAATATTCAGACAATTGGGTTTTAACGTTATGTTTGATTTAATAATATTTAAAATAGATACTTAATGATACAAGTTCCACCCCTTCGAATATTTAAGCAATCAATCAAAGACACATGTAATTAAACTAAAGTCATTAATAAAAGGAGAAAATTCTAACATAAAAACATATTATTAATTTTATTTATATAAAAGGCATTAAATATAAATTAAATTAAATTGAATTTCAGGCACTACTGACAATGAGCACGGAAAAATAGATAATTACTATATATTCTATTCAGATAAGCTATACCTTACTTACGTAGAAGTTCAGATCAATACGCTTTAACCGTCGAGATTGCGATTGTCACTCATTCAAATTTATAACAAGCAATCCAGCTTTCAAACCAGTCCGTCCTTGAATAGTTCATTCAAGTAATAAATAAAATTACGGCAACTTATCAGTATTTACTGCAACGAGGTGGTGATTCGTCCCTTGCTTGAAATCCAGCTACTGGAATGGTTATTTATCCACCAAACTCACAAACTTGCAACTTTCTGTAAATCCTTTTTATATTAAAGGTACTTTCTCCCCCTATCAACCGACAAAATTCAAAAATTCTTGAAAGGGCAAGAGGATTGTTTCGAACCATTCGGAGGATTTCATGAATAGGCCAACTTTCCAGTGTACCGCATTTCCAGAAAATTCTGGAATCTTTTATTCACATTTTTTGCAACATATATATGTAATAATTTCGCATTTTTCTATTTTTTAAAAACGCTTCTTAAATTTTAATTCATAAAATTATTTCTACGTAAGCTCTAGGATACGAATAACTGTCACTGTAACTCGCTGAGATCCGGTTTCAACCGCTCTAAAGCGTTCGGGAATTTTCCCGTGTCTCAGCAGTATAGAAAGACTTGCCGCCAATCAACTTTACCTTTTCTAACCATGTAAACACACTTTGAAAGCTGAGATCGTATACCACTCGCTGAGACGGTATAACTTCCTCTTTTTAATCATGTAAATGACTCTGAAAGACGTGCTGCCTTCGAGTGCATTTTTTTTGAACAATTGTCACGGATTCGATCGAAAGGAATTATCCTTCGAATATTTAAGTTCTTCTATTCTACTTGGAAACCATCCTGCATTTTCGTCTTTATATGGAATAAAAAGAAATTAAATCGACTACGACGTGCTTACTTCGAATGATGTTACATATTTATGTTACGGTTAATGTGGTTAAGCGGTTACTGTCAATAATAACGCTGAAAAATAAATCTTAACGAATGTTTTGTTACTCAATATACATTAGGTGTTTCTTATAGATTTCAGAGTGCTGAAAACGAACATATTTGAAAAAATTTTCTATCACCCTCCAGTTTTAAGGACTATCATTTAGAAGTTTTGGATTATATAGGCTATCATGTAATAGCAGTTATAACTATATTACATTTTTCTTTTACATTCGATTGAACCACAGACGCATTTTTTAAATTATTACAGCAATAAAAAAACTTTTGTATCACAAAAATTAAAGGATTCTCTGCAAAAAATAAACATAAAATTCAGTACCCGAACTTACATTTAGCAATACGACCAGTATCTCTTAATAATGAATTACCAGTACCAAAACCTCCGCAAAATTTTACATACTGCGATGTAGAAGTGGAAATGGAAATTGATGAAGTTGAAACTTAATCTACTACATCTGAGATAATCTATTTTCCTGCCATACATGAAAGACCACATCTGATTACTACAGAAGAATTAAATGATCTCTTGAGAGACTTAAATTTATCAAAAAAACACTCAAAATTACTTAGATAAAGATTGCAAGGTTGCAATCTCCTACAAAAGAACACTGCATATCCATTTTACGAAATCGACATAAGAAATATTCGGGTGTTTCTTACAAAAGGCGATTTATGCTACGAAATGACATAAGCGATTCAGTGTCGGCTTTGAATTGTCAATATAACTCGGAACACTGGCAATTGTTCATCGATGGCTCGAAAACCAGCTTGAAGGCTGTGCTACTCCATAATGGAAATGCCCTACCGTCTGTTCCAATAGCATAGTCTTGCATAATGAAAGAATCTTATGAAAATATGGAGATGTTGCTTCATGAAATCGACTATTCACATCATAATTGGAACATATGTACAGATTTTAAAGTCACTGACATTCTTATTTGTAAGAAACTAGGCCATACAAAACACTGCTGTTTCCTATGTGAGTGGGACAGCAAGGTAAAACATCAGCATTATATCTAAAAGATGTGGCCAGAGCGCAAACAATATATTGCAGGTAAAAAAAATCCAAAACGTTCCTCTAATCGATAAAAAGAAAGTTATTCTCCCAGCTTTACAGTTATTGAAAAGTTCGGATTGGTGAAGAATTTCATTAAAGCGATGGATAAAGAAGGGAGTGAATTTCAATACCTGCAAGAACTGTTTCCATCGCCAAGCTACGCAAAAATTAAGGAGAGCATTTCGTTGGCCCACGAATTAGGCACCTTATGAAGGACAAAAGTTTTGAGGATAAATTAAGTGATTTACAAAAAGCAGCTTGGATTGATTTTAAAAATGTTGTGACAAAATGTTTAGGAAATACATGAAATCCTAAATAGGAAAAACTAATTAAAGGCATGCTAAAAAGTTACAAAAATTTAGGATGTTCGATGACATTGAAAATTCATTTTTTGACTTATCATTTAAATTTTTCCCCTGAAAGTATAGGGGCTGTAAGCAACGAGCGTGGGGAGAGCTTCCACCAGGATATTTCTGCAATGGAAGGCTGATATCAAGGCAGGTGGAACCCTAATATGCTCAGAGATTAATGTTGGAACATCATTATAGAAACTACTGATTGTGTGTATAAGAGAGAATCCATAGTTAAGGTATTTACTGCTACATAAAATATATGAAATTCGGAAAATCTCTTACGAATATCATTTCTTTTCACAGCAATTCTGTTTAATTTTTCTAAAACTTTTTTAATGTAATTTTTCAGTGTTTTATATTAGTTTTAAGCTTTATAAGTGTTTATTTAACCATTTATTAATACTAGAATGTCAAATAACAAAATTTATATGGTAAATAAATGCTATAAAATCGAGATTTTCAGGATTTTGAATTGTTTAAAAATCTGTGGGTGATGGAATATTTTTAATGTCATTTTCTTCTTCAACACTCCCTAAAATATTAAAATCACGCTTACTTAATGAGGAACAGAAACATTGTTTACCAGTGTAACCGGTTAAAGTGACAAATGATTTATCATATTGACAGCTTATTATACACAATAATCGATTATCCACATTAACCGTTACGTATACGTTTCTTTTCTCCTCTCCTAATAAACATGTAAAATTCAAAATATATTAAAGCTATTGTTTCTAAAATTGTCACTTCTACAATATTGCTTTTAAGCCTCTGTACGAAATAAATAATCATATTTAAACCAAGTACTAAACCAAACTAAGAAATCAAAATATAAACTTCAAAACTGAGTAATTTTGCCAATAGAATCCCAAATAAATGATGGTACAGCAAAGAAATTTTCGATTCTTTTATATGGAACATGGATGAAATTTTCGAACCACAATAAATCTGCTTTTTTTAATCAATAAAGATATAACTTAACGGGAACGTTTCCATCAGTGATATCGGTGTTTCATTATTTTTTATCTATGAATCATTTAGGATATGATTGAAATAAAGAATATAATGATGTTCAACTCCAATGAAAAATTGGGTTCATTAAAATATATTTAGAAAACCAATTCAAATTCAAAACCGGATCAATATGACTGTCAGATCGTTCGTTTGTGGAGGATTGCAACAATAAATCACGTGACGATTCAAACGTATGAAACCCAAAGAATTAACGATGCCCTTTTAAGCATGGGAATTCAATAATGATTTTCAACAATGCAACAGTTATATGCAGAATTTTACAACTGTTCACTTTTTGTGTTGATTGAACGTTGATTATGAAACGGGTTTGAAATTTAAATACATGAAAAGTAAATTATTGCAGGATGTAACAGGTTATTTTAAGCACGATACTAGATATTTTTAGAATAAAACTTACTTGAATGCAGTTTATAGACACATAAAGATATTCTTGATATTATTTAGTGGAAAATGCAAAAAATATTAACAAATAACTAAAAATAAGGATTAATTATTGTGTCTGAGGAAAGTTGATTTTCAAATATATTCATAACAAATAAATATACAGAGTAAATTATTGCAGCATTATTAAGTAAAAAGTTCTTTTTATATGAATAAAATAAAATATTTTCAACGTGAAATGCGCATTTATGTAGTTTAAAAATGTATAAAAAGAATTTGTGTTGTTTATTTAATTGAAAAAGCCACAAATTTTAACCAATAAAAAAATTATACTTAATTTGTAAGGTCTGAAAGAAAACAAATCCATACATGGATTGGAGCTCAAATTTAATAAACGTTTTATAAATTAATATTCATATTGATAATACACAAATTTTATTCAGCATTAATTTATTACATAAGGAGTCGGAATCGAAGTTGTTAGTATTTTTAATTTCAAGTTAGAATTACTATTCACTGATATAATTTGCGTGGTATAATTTTTTTGATGCACTAGTACAACTTCTTTCCCTATATACAAAAAGAAAATATTGGACTTGTCGAAAAATTCGATCTCGAGATTTAACCCGTCAGCACACGCATGGGATCTTTATGACCCCAATCTTTCTCTTCTGTTTAAAAATTCTGGGAATTTCTAAACACTTGCCCCTGTTACTTCCTGTACCCTCATGGGAGAGCTAGAAGAAAAATGTAAGACCAGCAGTGGGGTTTCTTCCTTTTTACTAGGGGGGCTTGGGGTCAAATTGACCAGTGCGTTTACCAGCATTTCAGATTCATTTAACGTTATGGCTATGACAGCGTACGAACGTGCGCAGCAGAGAAGAAAAGAATACAGAAAAGATATGGAATAACGGAGATAAGTTCAACTTTCCTTTTTCGTATTAAAAATCACATTTGTGTCTTAAACACGAGTTATTTGTACGAAAAACCATTCTTATACTTTGACCATATTTGATTTCTGTACAAATAGCCAATAAAATAAGGAGTAAGTGTCTAATAATTTGGGGTCAAAATGACTCCGCGAATGTTCTAATGTTCCAAAAAGGGTGCGTGTGCTGAAAGGTAAAATGAATTTACACGTTTAAGGCCTCCCAGCATCCGAAAAAAAGCATCTTGGGAAAAACCGTTTGGCCCGATATAACTGTTTGGAAATTTTTGTCTCTTTGTCTATTAGTCCATCGGTATTTATGCGATCCCTATAAATAAAACACGATCAGAGATGGATAGATGAAATTCGAATTCAGCAAAGGCATTGAGAATCGAAGTTTGAGAACCACTGCCCTGATCCAACATTGCTTCTTCTCGTGCAAGTGAGCTAACACCTCCAGCTGCAAAGTTTGCCTTTCTCATCGATTAGAACATAAACCTTGCAATGAGGTTATACCGGCAATTAAAAAGCTCTATGGCTCATTAGAAAAGCGGCAGTTCTTCGCGTCCGGGCTTAGAATCAAGACATAAATTCAAGCACTTTAGGAGACAAAGCAACTACATGGATGAAATCAGATTCTTAATTCTCTTCCGCTTGCGACCCCTTTCTGAATGAAAAAATGTTTAGCAACTTCTATCCCACGAGGAATATTGTTTCACGACATCAACTAATGCATTGCTCCACAAAATTTCCTTATTCATCGATTCGGACATAAACGGTGCAATGAGGTTACACCCGCCAATTAAAAAGCTTTATTTTCTCATTAGAAAAGCGGCAGTTCTTCGCGTCCGTGGCTTAGAAGCAAGACATAAATTCAAGCACTTTAAGACACAAGTAAATTATATTGAATAGATCAGATTCTTAACCCTCCTCCGCTTGTGACCCCTTTCTGGATGAAAAAAGTTTGTCAACTTTTATTTCACGAGGAAAATGTTTTCCCGACTCCTGCTGATACATTGCAACACAAAATTGTCATATTCGTCGACTCAAAAAAAGGGGGATACCACGCCATCACTTGGCAATTAAAAATTCAACTCTCATTAGAAAATAGGAAATTCTTCACGTTCTTGGCTTAGAAGGAAGAAATAAATCCGGATACTTTAGGACACAAAGCAACAATATGGATTAGGTAGGGGCTTTAAAACCTTCTTCTACACGCAACCTCTTTTTAAGGGGAATAAAAAAATATTTATCAACTTCTATTTCATGAGAAAACTTCTATCCAAATCAAATAATTTAAACAATTTTCAAGAAATGAAAACAAATTTAAATGCCATGCGTTATTAGGGTATTAAAAAGTAGAAAATAATTTTTTTTCATCTAAAATGTGGAGGTAAAAATGAAATCGTAACGCAATAAGAAATATTCTTTCTGTATAGGAAATTTAATCAAATTATTTCAATATATTTGCACATTTTTCTGGGGGGGGGGGGTGTGGGGTACTTTTCCATAATTCTCTGATAAAAAGGCCTTGTAGCAGTCGCCATTTGCAATTGCGATTCCATGTCCTAATGTAAAAAATGATATATTTCTGTATCCCTGATTTAGCCTTAAAGTTTGTAAATGACCATTTGGGATACTCTGTCTACATAAAACTTCCACCACCCACATAAGATGCTTGGTATCATTGAGTAAATTACGTGTTTGTGCTAAAAATAAACCTCTTCCTTTCTATTTGGTTTATTTAATGACTCTCGTGTCTTAAGAGAGAAGCAACATTTTAAATATTCATACAAAAATAATACATGGATATCTATTTACAACGTAAAGTTTTAAAAGTATTCCTTTCCAAAGAGCCGTAAATAAGCAATTTTAGAACACTTGCGCTATGCTTTCATATAAATAATGCAAAGTGTTGTTGCTGAATTTCAGAATGAATATCAAGAGAGATTTTTTACTAGTAGGCGGCTTAGCCATTGATAAAGCTGTATTCAAAAACCTTTTTCTGCGTTGCCAATGACTAAAAATACTTTTGAGTAAATAAAATAAAAAGAAACCTTTAAGGTATATAAAGGCATGCTTGAGTGAAAATAGTGGGTGAATACATAGTGCAAAAAATATGTAAAAATAAGTGTAAAAGTGTAAAATGTGTTCATAAAATTAACAATAATTGAACCGTTTGATTTTAAAAGGGGACTTCTGCAGACTCGGTCGAAATTACATATTTTTTTGTGTGTGTTTTTGATTCCATGAATGTAGTTGCATCGTTTAGTGTAAAACTTGAAATCCTGCCATTTGCAGTCATGTTGTAGCAAAGCTTCAAAGTTTCCGTATGATGTTAAAAGGGGACTTCTGTGCAGAAGACCCCTTTTAACGCCAATTTTGCTGTTCATCGCCAAATGGAGAGCATACATATTACAAGAAAAAAAAATGCTTGAGCGACGACTTTTATGGAGAAACATGGCAAAAGAACTAACGTTTGGCGTAAGAACGTAACGAGAAAAACTAACATTTAAAATATTTGAAATTTAATTCATTCTTTTCATCATTTAAAGTATACCAACTCTAACTCCCGAGCGCTTCTTTCAAGGATATTAAAGGGATTAGGGGACATAAATTTCGATTGAGAAACACAAAAATAAATTTAAGATTACCCACTGAATCTATGACAACCAAGAGAACGATTATGACTAGCAAAGTGTATGTATGATATGGGAAAAACTATAAAATACATTCCAGAAGAACACTATCCCTTTTGGCAAGAGTCCAAACCTACCTAGAGGACCTTCAAGTGATCCTCAACAGGACTAAAATTCATTTATACCATATTTCTTACTATTTCTCTTTATGTTTTTCATTCTGAAATTTGCTGAAAAAATGTAATTATTTTAAATTTTATTTTTTATTTGAGTTTTTAGGGGGTTACGCTTAAAGGTTTCTCCTTGGAATTTGATGCGGTGGTAATAAACTAGCATAGTTATCATCACTAGCTACTGCATCTATTTATTCAAGGTAACTTGTAAGACACGAACACCACATACAGGAATGCATGTACTAACTGGCTCGTGCAGGAGTGAGGATATATTATGAAACGCTAAAGAAGTTAATTCATAGTAACAATAACAACTTTTAATAACGTAACAAGATGAAAGTAAAGGAAATGATATTTAAATTAAGATATTGCCAACAGAAACATAACTGATAACAGTGCTAGAAGAGGAAAGACGACAGATAATGTCCGAGCCTTTATAGGATTCAATTCTTTTACTACGCATGAGCAAGAACCTGCCTGCGTATGCAGGAATACGCTGTTGCCACAAGTTTAAATTTAAATTTATTTACAAATAAACAAATTTTGAATTTTATTTTATATTTTCCTGAATTTTTTTTAAATCTAAATTTTACTTAAAAACAGCGCATTTTCAATTTATTTGGAAATAAATAATTTTTAAATTTTATTTGAGTTTTACTGATATTCCAGGCTTTATAATCATTTTTTCCGTGACTCTTTTTGTTTTAAATTTGAATTTGAATTAAAAAGAATAACTTTTACATTTTATTCAATTCTTTCAAATTCAAGTTTACTTGCAAATAATTAATTTTGACATTTATTTGAGTTCCCTTGATATTCCGGGCTTCTAATTATTTTCCCTGAAATTTTTGTTCTGTTATAAATTTGAGTTCTACTTAAAAACGAAAAATTGTTTAATTTAATTTTATTTTGAGTCTTCCAATTTAAATTTACTCACAAATAAATAAATTTTGAATTACAGTTAACTTTCAATGATATTCCTGTTTTCATAATCATTTATTCCCAAAAATATTGAAAGGTTCAGACCGTTTGATGTTAAAAGGGAACTACTGCAAAATTTGAATTTGAATGTTTGCAAAAATTGATAATTATAAAATTTTTTCGTCGTCGATAGGTTCATTTTTTACCGTGAAACATATTAGAAATATCTCGGATCCCAAATTCGATGCTGTTTAGAGGCCATTCTTTTTTTTCTTCTCCTGTAAAACTTTTAAAATGTCAGAAGCCCCCTTTTAAAATCAATCGTTCAATTGCCGTCACAACACAAAGATATTACTATTCGAGAAGATGGCTTTGGAAATATAGATTTCATGAAATAGTTTTACCAGACAAGATTACTTGTAGCTCTACATATTTATTTCTAAAGCTTATTTTAACGCGATAACTAGCTGCCTTCGGCGACCAGATGTTGGCCCAGAATATTAATACCCCATAGCTATACTTGCACGGCGGCGACATAATTTGGCGAAATCGATCCATTTCTTGAATCTGGGGGACTCTGTCAAAGTTTTATTTGCGATATATCTCGAAAATGGAGGGTGAGTGGTGTAGGGGGATTGGCGGCTATTGCTGGCGTATCTATGGGGTCATGAACTTTCATATAAAATAAAAAAAATGTTGAAATCGGTATAGTGTATGGGGCTGGGGGACTGGCAGAGTTTAGACCATCCATCCTTGTAGACTCTAAACCTAATGGGTGAGTCGGTGGAGGTGGGTCATGGTCATGGTCATGGCCATGGTCTGGCAAAGTTTTTCTCCATACAGAATGTATAGTTAAGTAGTGTTTTTGAGATTTCTCTCAAAAATGAAGGGTAGTGGGTGTCAGGCGGCCATTTTTCAGAACAAAATATGCCTAAGAATGGAAGTATAATAATTTATGACTTTTTCAAATTCATATTTCCTTTAATCGAATTTTGAAGGGGGGATAAATAGAAGTTCTTACCGCATTCAAATACGCGCTAAATAGCAAAAGTTCATTAAGATCTAATTTGCCTGAATCTTTCATTAGTTTCACATCATTTTTATTAAAAATGAAGTTGGCTCAAACAAATTTATCGCTTCCAAAGTGCTGCTAGAACACTGGAGATGTATGACGCCAATAAATTGAAACAGATAACTTGGCTAAAAGGCTGAAAACGATACTTCGAGGCGACCAATCATTTTAGATTGACAATTTTAAACTGATTTAGAAAGCCCCAATATGGCGAGACGGAGAACATTAGTTTTCCTAAAGTGGCATCACGAACTTTTCAGAGCGCCGCCTGACGGATGGAAGCGTTTACAAATCGAACGATATTGCAAACGGCGGGAAAAGCAGGAGGAAAAAAGAACGGAAAGAATTTCCTCTACTTCTCACAGTCAGACGTTTACAGAATTTTGCACTTAAATTGTTAGCTGAGGCTTTCGTGGAAGCTGACATTCTAACCCCTGGGATCTTTTAACCTGACATCCGTTTTCGCGAACATAACGTTTGCTAAGTTTGAAATTGAAGTGAGCTGAATTGATATGGGAAATGCATTTAAACTAGTAAGGAAGCGAAACGAATCATTTCGTTGAATAAATTAAAGTAGGCCGAATTTCAGAGGACATATTTTTAATGCATCATATTAAAAATAAAGACGCAAGATCCAAAGTTTGAAATTGAGATTAAAATAATATTTTTGAAATCAAATAGCATTATTCTTCTTTTCAAGAAAAAAAATAAAGATACATTCACACTTTCGAGAAAAATAGAGAAAATTAGCAGCTAGCGAAATAATTTTACACTAAATATTCCAAAATTTAATCATACTTTTGCTGAGATGAATTTATTTATTTACTCATGTAAAAAGTACCCATAATAAAATATGTTGCAGTCATCAAAAAATTTGAACTCGTGCTTTTGGTGAATAACGGCCACTTAGATTTCCGCGTTAATCGTATTGATTTTGACGCGATAATGAATATATTTGTGTATAAATCAAAAGTATGCGACGACTGATTTATTAAAAATTGATAATTTATAGTTATTTACTATAATTGCTGAAGTTTACGTAAACCTTTATCGTATCAAAATTATTCGCAAAACATTTTTAAGCCTTAAAATTTATTTTAATACAAGGTTTGGAGAATTCAAATATTTCAAAGATAAATTCCTTGTTCGGTTTGATTTTCTCAATAAATATATAAATAGGAATATAATAATATGCAAAAGGGGGGGGGAGACGCGATTCAGTGCGATTACGATTTGAATTCCAAATTCAGTGAAATTGGAGTGCTTGCATTTTACAAACATTTGCCAGCCAGATTTAGAAACATTCGAAAATTCAAGTATGAAATTATTTTTACATTTAGAAACACTTACGATTGATAACTATTTATCATTACGAAAGGAAACAAGTCTCGTGTATGGTTGAGAATTTATGAGCGAGCTTTAAAAGTTTTCAATTCAGTAATGTCGGCTGGAATTTGAGTGCCTTAGGCTTATTTGGAATCTCCACTATAAAAATAGTTCTAGAATTCTTGAGTAAGTGCAAAATAAATACTGCGTTATTTTTTCATAAAACTAATCGTATTTTTTCTCAGGATATATCTTCTATTTATCTCAGTACCATTTTCAATATCCCTGAGTTGAAATAACAAACATATCTTTATTTTATGATATTTTTTGAAAGTTATTAATAACATGATTGATTGCACTGAAACTATACCGGACAAAACTTTGAGAAATGAAAGAATATTTTTGCTAAATTTAATTGCACTAATTATTTGTCTTTATATAAATTTCATATGACTTTTAAGAAATATTCTAAATATCTTGATGTTTTCGACATGATTTTAAATATTTTTAAGGTTAAATATTTTAAACTCGTAAATGATAGATGTGTTCTTTCAGTTGATGATTGTATTGTTCCATGAAGTGTTAATTTTTTTGGGGGGTGTTTATTTTGTGATCTAGTGTTTTTTAGTTTGTGTCACTGTGCTTAATTTCCGTCACGCGTCTTCATAATTGCATTTTCTGCAAGATGCATTTTCAAATAAATCAATAAAATAAAAATAATAAATAAAATTTTAAATGCATCTTTAAGATTTTGAAATGAATAAGTAGAATGACTTCTGGAATTTCATGCTCCAATCAGAATATAAATTGATTTTAATCTTTTGCCAATTCGTTTCTGAACTATGTGGGTGCCCATGGTGCAAAATAAATCGATCAGGATCAAACTCCTTTCTGCTGGTTTGGTGTGGAAGTTTGGAGACTGCCTTTAGCAAAATAGAATTAAAATATTCCTTTTACAGCTTCAGATATGAAGTATTAATCTAATTAAGCTGAACTAACAATTCTTTTAGGAGGTGATTTTCGAAATAAGAAACCTTTCATATAAAATTAGAGGGTTTCATATTTTTGCAAAAGTTTTGAACTGAGTTTTTTTTTCTTACATCAAGCTTTCTTAAGCTGTACGTTGTGATCCCAAACGTGTTCGGGGCCTGTTGCACGTTAAATCATACGTAGTGGCCAAACGTCCTCTCGTTGGTATGGCGTGGAAGTTTGGCGAGGGGATGCCAGCTCAGGTGTCGTCCTCGTCTTCTGACCGCGGTTCAAAATTACGTGGTTAGTCCCAAAATAGCCATCTTGTTGCTTCAAAATGGGACGTTAATATAACTAAACCAAACTAAACTGAACAAATCAAATACCGTTGAACCAAGATTGTTGTTATTTATATGCAAATCTTTATTAGTATAATATAATCCAATGCTATAAAAGTACTAAGTAAACACATCAGCCTATGAAAAACGTAGGATGCAGCAAAAAATAAACTTGCTTCCAGCCCACGGAAATCTTGGGTTACGCAGTTGGAGTATTAATGTCTTATTGCTATGAACAGTGGAGCTTGGATAATTCGAAGCTGACTGGTCCGCAATAAAAATTCGATTTGAGAAAATTGGATCTAAAAACGGGTAAAACAAGAGCAAACGATAACTGTTGAAATAAAAATGGCATTAAGAATTTATTTTCAAAATTTGACAATTTTAGTAAATAATTAAAAAATAAACAATATGTAATTTTAATAAATTAATTTATGGTATATATTAAAATGCATTTTGAATTCAACAATTGTTCTCTAAATCTTTACAGATACGCAGTCGAAGGGTAAATAAACATATTAATATAAAACATTTCATTAAAATTTATTGAACAACAGTTTTATATAGAATTTCTTTTTATCTATCCATCATCAGTGCTTTATTTTTTTACTGACTTCTCGATGACGGGATAGCACAAAACTTATTATTAGTAAACGAGTCGCGAAGCCTTTTTCTACACGGAAAGAGTTCGCGGCCCAAAAAAGTTTGATATATGCTTTTATTCATTTTAGAAATTAAAGTCTGTTTATTGTTTTTTCCCCGTGTCTTCATGAAGCATAATTTTAAGAACTGGTTATGAAAGTATTGCTTTTCAAAAACATATATGCTCTATTTTATCGATTATTTTCTTAATTCTACATGAATACCCAATAAAAAAAACCTGACTTTTAAACAGAAATCACTTTACGGTCAAGGACTGCGGTTATTTTAATTATGAAGTTCCTTCATAATCTGCTTAATCTTATTTTTATAATCCCTACTTTTAATTAAGAATTTTTTATTTCTGAAAAGCGAAGAAAATTTAATCTCCGTTTTTTTTCTCTTTTTGCTTATAAGCAATTATATTTTTCTAAAATGAACAAACAAAAGATGGAGACTTTAGTACGCGTCTAAGTCTGTGAATAGAGAGATTTATGAAAGACTATTATTTATGAATTCCTTTTTGTAATCCGTATAAATACATTTATATATTACATAAAATTACTTCAATAGTAGTTGATAAATTAATTATAATATTAAAAAACATAATCTTGTTTTTTAGCCGCATACTATCTGTAAATTGCTTTATGCAAAATTCTAACAAACATATTACAATGTGAAGTTTATCTCACAGAATGCAACGTTCTAGAAAGCAGACCATAGGACCTAAAGTTGCCAAATTTGACGCGTAGTTGCTTCTTGGGTAGTTAGATGCTCACTATGAAAGGAGTTTTTCAAAATTCAAATTACAGCAAAACTTTGATTAACCGTCACTTGTTTAAACCTTAAAAGCCTGAATTTTTAAAAATTGATTTATAAATGTTTTTAAACTTTAATTTCCTGAGTAACAAATGGGAAAAATAGTTTTAAAATTCCTATTCTTGTTTTAAATATCGTATTTGGCTAAAAAAACAGTTTGTTACCAATCGACAACACTGGATTTTATTTCAGTAAAAATTTCCTTGATAAAATTCTATAATACTAAACACAGATGAATTTTAATAACTAATTACACGGAGAAGGAACTTCCTTCAACATTGTAGAATAAAACATGGTATTATCAAACGTACAAACGAAGCAAAAAAAAATGCAGCCTCAAGTGGAAAACATCAATTTGTTTGTATTTTTTATCAGCTCTCAGGCTGCCATCTATATATTGTAAATTGATTCAACATATTTTTCAATATTTATCCTATTAGCAACAACAGGCATTAGAGCTTCAGCCTTATTCTCAACACTGGACAATTAAAGGTTAACAGTCAATTTCTGTTATCTGTCATCATCTAAAAAAGTTAACGTATGTTTATAGTATTATAAAGCATTTCCATCCCAAGCTAGCAGTGAAATCACTTTACTGTGCATATATACGTATTAAGAGATTTCTGTTATCCGTCTATTCGATTATCCGTCACAGCCCTGGTTCGGAAGGTGAGGGTTAATCGAAGTTTTACTTTAATTAAAAATTAATCGAAATTTTAAAGTTTTTCCTCAATAACTTTGGAATATATTATCTCACAAAACCATTTTTACACCACTCTAAAATTGAAAAAATGGACTTTTCAGTGATGCCAGTTTTATTTCCTTGCAATTTTTTCTCTAATTTTAAAAGTTTTTCAAAATTAATTTTAAACTTAATTTGTAATAATGCTTTTTAATGTTGCTAAGAAATTTAAACCAATATTATTGCTTCAGCAAGTTTTTCACTCGCATGCTTTTTCCAATGTTAACGTTATGATAAAATAAATATCACTTCCTTTGGACATATAATACAAAACAGACTTTTCACTTTTCAACATGATAATGTTTTCAGACTGCCATTTTTTCTGTGAATCAAGTGATGTATAAATCAATACACGTGCAAATAGAAAAAAAACATACATTAAAACAAGCAAAAACATTTTGTTTAGCAACGGATTCGGGAACCCTCTGTGCTTTTGCGCATGAGCCGGGCGGAGCTATTTTCATCAAAATAGGGGGAAGTGAAGAATGGAACGGTTATGTTTACATTTTACTGAGCGTGATCTAACAAAGAACTCCGGAAATGCGCCCATATGACTCATTGCCTGACACCCTTTCCGGTTTAAAATCATCCAGAAGTGGCAGTCTCGGAATCCGTTGCTGAACAGTACGCAAATACAAGCAAAAACACAGGCAACACAAAATCACCAACGGGTGCTACAAAACAAAACAGCACCCGTTTTGTAGCACCCGTTGGTGCTTTCGGGTTGCCTGTGTGTGTGTGTGTTTTTCTGTATTTGTGTATGTTTTTGTTTGTATTTGTGGGGTTTTTTTTTCTATTTGCACGTAGTTTTGTTATTCATACCTTCCAAATAGGTAGGTCTTGTTAAATGTAACGTTTTTCTTTCTTGACTCGTCTGACTCCTCCCGATTTTTTTGTCCTCCCCTCTCTCTTTATCATCAGCGGCTTGGCTTGTGTAAACGGCTCACGGAGCATGGTATTTTTTCGCCCCCCTCATCATATTTGATTTTAAAAAGTGACATAAACACATTAATGTTTGTCACCATGGCCAGTGGCGTATAGGGAGTAAGTGGCGCCCGTGGAATAATATGATTCTTTTTATCTCATTCGTCATCAGTGGTCAAACAACGCAAATACAGCCCTGGGCATGTTGTTATTTTTACTCCCCTCATAATATTTTGCTTTAAGTCGTTCGCTACCAACGGGCACATATATGTGTCACAGACGTTTCTTACCAGAGCCCGACGTCACATGTATGTGACAGACGTAAAATCTATTCCAATTGATGTCATATTATCCCAAAAAACATCTTGGGCTGTGGTGGACGTTTCGTCCCAGGAGTCTCTGGTAGCGAAAGGGTTAAAATTGACATAAACGCAGTGATGTTTCGACTCCATGGCGCCCCCTAAACCCCCTATTTGGGAAATCAAAAATATAAACGTAATTAGGCTCAACTCATCTATCAGATTAACGTGTCCCTCTCGTACATCAAAAGAGCAGTAGAGAAAAAAACCATGATCACCTAGTGTGAGTGGTAGGGAAACAGGAAGTTACTGGAGGTCCCACACCTTTCTCGGTAAAACGCGCACTAAGGTACAAAAAAATATGGCTGCTCCATCGCAGATTAGATACACCCGATGGAAGGTTAATTTTTACATTTTTCTACTTTTCAGTCTTTCATTTATAATTGATTGATTGATTAAAGGGGTTTATGGGATTTTCAACTTCAAAGGCTATCACCCCCTTTTCATTACAAAGTTCATTTCCATCCGCTTCAAAAAACAAAGGGAAATTACCATCAAAAGACTGATTAAACTATTACCTAGCTGATTCGGTTAAGAGAAAAAAAATTGCTCCGTACTAAAGTAAAGTCTCCTTCTTTTCTTATAATTCATTATTAAATATTACGGAATTTTGAAATCAATTTTTCTCAAATTCAACTGCAGATGGTGCCAAACTTGTGTAAACTGGTCAGGAAGTAGTAGAAAATCGATTATAAATTTCTATCTTTATGAAATGGAAAAAGGTAAGTTAAATAATAAATACAGATAAAAAAATAGTTTTTTAAAATACACTTTTATTACTATTCTAAGAAGCAAAATTTTAACAATTTTCTTCTTTTTGCATTTTAATTTATAATTCATAATTTATAAACATTATGGAACCTTTAAATGAATTGAATCTCAAAGCCACTACAAGGTGGCGCAACTTGTAAAGAAGCAAAATTTAATTAAATTAATAGATTAACTGATAATTAAGTTCTGAGATTATTAAAATGAAGCATTGTCATCGGGAAAAGCGTACAAAATTTGAAAACTCTAGCGCATCAGGAAGTGAGTGAAAAATCGATAACAAAATTTCATCTTCAAAAACATGAAACAGGCAGAATTAAGAAAATTTAATTAAAAATAATTTTTAAAACACACTTTTGCTAATATATTATAATTTTTCTTATTTTAATTATTAATCTGATATCCAATATCTCACAAATTCACTACTAGGTAGCGCCACTAGTACTGAGTAAAAATTTAATTTAATCAATAATTAACTGATAATGAAGTTCAGAAAATATTAAAATGGTACAATGTTCTCGATAATACACAAGTGGAAAAAATTTCTGACCACTAGTACATAAGAAAGTGAATTAAAAATCGAATACAAAATTCAACCTTAGAAACATGAAACAAGATAAGTCAAATAAAGATGTTCAAAAAATCGATTGCAAAATTCCACCTTACAGCATGAAACAAGTTAAGTCAAATAAAAGTGTTCAAAAATTCCCCTTAAAGTATCCAATATTACCTTCCTCGGAAAAGGTTTAACACTATTGTTTTTAATTTATATTTTACGGCTGTATCTTGATAAAATGTCGTCCAAAGAAAATAATTTTTACGCCGTCTTAAAATTCGAAATAATATTTATTCAATAATGCCAACTTGACTGCTGTGCTATTTTTATCTCTGATTTCCACAATTTTTAAATATTTATATCCATTCATAACGGCAGTAACTTCCGACGAATTTTAAATAACTTCTCCGAATATGACAATGCTCGAGTGATGTGACAAAAAAGAAGTTATCCTCATTCACAAAATAAAACTTTCGTTGGGACCCACTGAGGGGATTTTCAGTGATAGTTGATCTGTCTGCTAACGGCGGAAGACAAGCAATGAAAGCAAAAACTCACTATCTTGAGTTAAGTATACATATAAAGGCTGTCAAGGGAACTGTTCAGAACTCGGCGAGTCGTCTGACTGCAATTTAAATGATCATAAACGTTAGCTTAGGAGTTAACTTGGACTGTTTAACCCGTGAGTTACGCTATAACTTACCACTACGATTTCTTTATTTCTAAAGTTTTCTTATTCTGAATGTCAGCCCGTGTTTTATTTTTGTTGCGACTTGTTTCAAATTTGTAAAGATGGAATTTTGTAATCGATATGTCACTCGTTTCCTGATGTGCTAGAGTTGTGGCGATAAGACGAAGCCAATTTATGAGTGTTCTTTTCAAGAGATCAAATGAACAGTCCCTTTTGCATTTTTCTATTATTTATTTCATAATGTCGAACACGACATAAACATATTCACAAACACGCATTTCACACAACAGAACATTTAGGAAAATGACATTTAACTCGGCAGATTACAGATTCGATGCTTTGAACCGCACTCGTCCACGTTTTTTTACAGATTAATTGAATTCCCCATCGGATAGGGAAGGTTCATGCTAATAATTTCCCTTTTTAGGGATTACGGTGGCCCAACTTTCCACAAGAATTTTGAAATTTTGTACAGTTGTATGATCTTGTATTTTAATGTTTTCAGAATTTGGTCATCATGGAATTGATTGATTGACTGATTAAAGGGGTTTATGAGATTATCAGTTGCAAAGGCTGTCATCCTCTATTCATTCCAAAGTTTTTTTCAATCCGCTTCAGAAAAGAAAGGAAAATTGCCGGCAAACCTATTGTTGCCGAGCTGATTCGGTGAACATAAAAAAAAATGGCACGCTATTAGAACAACGTCTCTATCGTCTTTTTCACATTATGGGAACGTCAGGGAATCATTAATTAAATTAAATTTTGATTCCGTACCAGTGGCGCCATCTGATCATGACTGTAAAATTCTGCTAAAGGCCTTACACCCTTTTGGGTAGGCCGGGCCGTTGTGGGTTTTAAACCTGATAATGAGTTTGAAAACAATTGATCTCTAGTTTAAAATTAGAAAATAATTAAAATAAAAAAAACTATGCTGTTTAGTCCACCAATAAAAGTGCGGTGTAGCTTTTACAATTAACCAATTTTTATTCTTTCAATCAATTGAATAAAATTTAATTAAATCGAGTGATAGCAATAATTCAATTTCACCTCAGATTTCGAAAACAATTAATCATAAATATACTCATCACCTTCTCAACTGGGCTCGACAATTATGAGTCAGAGATACACACTTATGAAATAAAACAAATTTATTGAACCAATATTTTTCTTGATTGCACATTAATACAGCGGACACCACTTGTAGTGACCTCTTCGGGTCAAAGCCAAGGTAGTCAGTACATCCGAAATGCTTTAAAAAATAATACAAGTCTGCAGTTACACAAGGACAGCAGAAAACTATGGTATGGTACTATGGTTGGTATGTACTCATTCGTTTTAAATTAAAAAAAAAGAAAATCGGAAGTACAGAATTGAGAAAAATTCAGTCACATTTAATTTTTTAGACTTTTTTTAAAAAGTATTCAATATCCAATAACTCGTTTTTTTTCAACAAGCATTCGTTGGATAAATCGTTCAGAAGAATAATCAAAAGATTCAGCACTGTTTTGGATGATCTTCTAAAGTTGGAAGGCTTGAAAAGTTTCTTGAACTGATGGTGGCTTTTATTCTGGCCCCTCTTCACCGTCATTTTCCTCATGTTTTATGGTGTCATCTCGACGAAACCTATCACTACAACCGAATTGTTGGTCACTAGAACCGACAAATTTTCAATGTGTTAAGATACGGGAAATCCTTTCCACGATATTTTGATCAGTATAACCGACTGATTCTTATATCCGTGATCACTACAAGCGGCGACTTTTGTATTGGAGGGGGGCTAATAAATAAAAAATAGATGCCATGACATTCTAACCAAAGTCTGCATTCATAAAAACCTTAACAATGTGATTTTGCTATGTTGGAAATAAAAACAAAAAGTGTGTTTTAAAAAACTGTTTTTATTTAAATTTATCATTTATTTAGGTTTGTTTTTCCACCTTGAAAATGTTTCTTCGTGGCATTATTTATTATTATTAATATTTTTGCTTTTATTCATATTACAAGCTATTATTGTTTGAGCGGAGTATGATAATTTCAATATTAAATAGAATGTCTTATAATTTTTGACATGGACATTAAGGGACGCTAAGGATATGTGATTATTTAATGGGTCCAACACATACGTGTTTGGCATCATTCTTTTTTGAATTATCGGAACTTCGAATTTTAAAATTTTATTGCATTTTAAAAATAATAAGCTAAAGTTTCTAAATTATATAAAGATCTCAGTTTCTCAACCACACATGGCAGCCTGCTGCATGAATGAATAACACCAAAATGTTGCATTAATTATATTTCTTTCACTTCGTTACAAAATTTCTACCATGGATTTATAAGTTGACAAAAGAACTGAGCTAATGCCATGTAGTGGAGACAGTTACCAGAAGGAGTTGGGCAGCTGTAAGCGGACGGTCGGGCGATAGAATCCCTTAATTTGTAATTATATAACACGGTTGCTTACACAAATATAATACAGTAAAACTTCGATTAACCGTATTTCTGTTATCCGTCAACATATAGAAATTTAGGTTTGTAGTATTACAATACATTTCGGTTAGTTATTATGCTAATATTGAAGTTTATATTTATTGCTTGTAAAATTAAATATTATATGCATGTATTATTCGCTTTTAAAAGATTTTGTTTTCATTTGCGACTCAAACCAGAAGTGAAGTCACATTACTGTACATACGGCTTAAGAGATTTCTGTTATCCGTTTATTCGGTTATCCGTCACAGCCTTAGTACGGACGGTGACGGATAATCAAAGTTTTACTGTATGCAAGTATTTTTACTCTTTCGTATACCAAGTATGCAAAGAGAAAGTATAAATTAGTGAAAAATATCAATATCGAGATTTTGACGTACTTCCTCTTTTCTAGAAACCCCCCCCCCCCCCCCCCGCTGGTCTGAGAACAAAATTTTTGAAAAAAGGATTGTCTGTCATAGGTCTGTCTGTGAAGTCGATAACTTAAAAACGCAGCAAGCAATGCGAATAAAATTTGGCGTGCGGCTTTACAACAGAGATGGAGACTTATATGAAATATCGGATAAGTCAAAGGGAAAAGGATTAACATGTCTACTGAATTTTCTTCACTATAGTCTGAAGCTAAGCGCAAAGGTTTTATGCTGCCTAAGTAGGTCAGAAATTCGAGGGAGTAACTCCAATTGGTTCGCTTTGTGAAATCCCTAACTTGAACAGTAACAATTAGTAATAAAATGTTATTGTTGTTATACTCTGCTGCCTCTTTTCTAATAGGTTAAAAATTCGATCCATCCAAGAATAATGCAATTAAAGTGTTAAAACTGAAATATCTTTTGCCGATGGCAAGGATCGGCTTGTTTTCAAACAATAACCGGTAAATTCATAGGCATAGCGTGCTTGTATATTCGTTATGGTGTAAAAAAATGTGCCTAGATTTATAAAAACAAGTTTTTAGTCATAGATAGTTGTATGTTGGTCTTTCAAGTGTAAGATTCTTTGATACTCTCTCCGTTGCTGAATGTACTGTTACAGATCTGTAAAATCATTTTTCCTGCTATGTTATTCTTGTGATTGGAACGAATGTTTTACAGAGATTCGTATCGGATGCAGCAAAAAGTCTTCGTCAATACCTTTTGACCTTGACGATGATTTGGCGACAAAATGAAGGTTCTCGAATATGCTAGAGTTTTGGTTCTACTTCTATTAGGGACGGAGTTATGTGCGACCTTCAAGATGATTCGATGTGACGTCACATCCTGTCGAAAAAATTATAAAAACCCGGAGGTGCTGAGACTAGTGAACGTCTTTGGAATGTGTTTGAACGTCTTTGAATCTCTTTGGAGTTTTGTTCACAGTGCGAGCTGGTAAGCAGATAGTATTGAAAGTGCTGCTACTGTTATTATTAGTGATTTGCTGTCTGTTTGTGTTGATAATTTGTACAAGAGCTGTTTTTCTTGTCATCTGTGCTTCGTGCTTTCCGCAATATTCGTGAATAAAGCATCGTTCTCCTTTATTCTGCTTCTTGGGCCGTTTCCACCTTACACTCACCAGACGATTTTCGTAGCAATACAATTGTGTATATAAGGAAGATGTAGATATTACTAATTTAAAAAATTACACTCTTTTCTTAATTGAAAATGATGTATATTTTTTATAATGTGCATATGTACTTTTGTATACATGGGGAAGTTTTCAATATATATGATAATGAAATTCGTGCTTAGGTTTTGACTGCTGTGAACATTGAATATTGCCTTACAAAATATGTTTTTTTACTAACTCCTAAGAGTTATACTTCACGCAGGATCATTTAGTAACTGGTATTTCAACATTAATTTTACACACGGTGTTACATAGTCTCTAAAATTGGCACATCTAAATGCGAAGAAAAATCGACAGCAAACCATCCAGACGCTTTTGACAGACTCATATTTTAATTTCATATTAGCACAAAAAACTTGCACCAACATCTCTTCTCTCGAGGCTTTAATTAGGAGAAAAATGCGGGTGCCTCTAAATTTAAAAATAAAATCATTTTTAGTTCAGCTTTCCATTCTTTCTAACTCCTCGACACGAGTCATCAGTTTCTGGCGGGCTAGAACAAAACGCGATATCAAACAACGTCGCCAGGCGTCAAAAACCAAGGAAACAAATAAGCAAAACAGGTGCAGAGGTTAGTTGCGGACTTAGGTCCTAATCCTTGGAGAAATAAGGACTTTAATTGAGAACAGGAATGCTAAGAAAAAGAGGCTTAGCTCCATGGTAATGGGACAGCCAGTGTGAAACCAGTAGTGACAGCTATCTCTTTCATTTGCTAATTGCATTTTCTCTAAGCAGCGAAGCTGATTTCTAAGCAATAATTTAGGACCTTGCTTCGTTTTGAAAGATTTTTTCCACGAAGTGTTTTAATTTAGGGGAGGGTGTCTCTCTAGAAAGACTACACGCGAAGCCATGAAAAATCTAAAGGAGAGATTGTGTTCTTTTATTAAATTTTAAAAATTAAACTTTTTGATTAACAGGAGCATATTGGGTGCAAGTTTGTGCCTGAAAGCTAAGGATAGAATCTAATTTAAGATACAATTTTTTGTATCTTTTTTGAGATAGGATATTCTTTCCTTTTCGAATATTTTCGAAAGCTGTTAAAGAAAACAAATTAAATGTTATCAGCTTAAAAAAACTTTTTTTCCTAATTTTTCATTTCAATCGTATTGCTGTTCGTTCAAGAAGTAAAACATTATTGATTCATTCGAAACAGTCAGAAAAGTGATGTATTTTTTGTGTCTTTCGAATGGATAGAAATTTAGAATAGAGGCAATCCATTTTTTTCTGCCTTTTAATTATTTCATACTTGAGAGAGATAAACTGTACTGCGTTTTTCATCGGCTGGTTCAAAATTGATTCGCAAAATTTAAGCGGATAGGAGTCTTTATTAAATATAATTTCATTTCTAGCTTTAATATTTTTCCATTATCAGAGACCCAGTTGATCGAAGGTTACTTTCTTCAAATTTTAATACTAATTGAAGTGAGTAGAATTTACCTTTGCCTGCGAAAGACAAATGTGAAGAATTCCTGTTTTTAAGAAAAAATTCTGAAGTAGAGAAGCCTTTTTTCTTTCGTGATCTTGTAGTTTTGAGAGAAACAGTTTAGATTAGTCAGAAGGGAAAAGAAAGTATGCCATTTTTGCTCTGTTATTTAATGTCATTGCTGTTATGGGAATTTACTCTTCATTCAACACTCCCCAGTAAAATTCTTGATAATTCAAAAGAAGCATTTGACATTAATTATTATCATTAAAGAACATCATAAAAGCAGATGGCAAATTGTTCGGCAAGAAAGTAGTTCGGTTATGCATTGGGAAGACGCCTGGCACATCATTCATTGTTCCCCAAACCACTTCTTGAGCTGGAAGTTGGCCTGGAGAGAGAGTGGCAGCTAGAAAATCTGATCCTTTCGACGCCTCATCGCACTCTGCGTGCTTCGGCAATCTTGGGTGGCCATATACCCTTTTTGAACATTCGATGTGTTGCTCTCTCCTTCAGTTCGGTATGCCCTCTCCTTACATCCCTACGACGCTTGCTACTCAATCACGATAATTGCGCTTGCATTGTAGCATCTCCATATTATAAGCAATATTTATTATTATCTGTGTTTAATTAAAGGCCGCGGTGGCCTAGTGGTAAGGTGTCGGCTTCGGGGTCATAGGGCTCCTGGCTCGAAATCCGATTCCACTGAAGATCCGCCGTATCTTGGACCTGTTGCACGTTAAATCATACGTTAGGGGATCAAACGTCCTCCCGCTGGTGCGGTGGGGAAGTTTGGAGAGGGTCTTGCCAGCTCGTATTCGTCCTCGTCATATGACCGCGATTCAAAATTACGAGTCCGCCCCAAAATAATCCTCGTTTTGCATCAAAATGGGACGCTAATATAATTAAACTAAAGTTTGTTTAATTAAATTTAATTTGGAATCAATTGCAAAGGATTTTTAAAGTCATATCTATAGTTAATTTTATCTTTGTTTTACTTAAAATTTAATTAATTAAATCACAGGCGATTTTGTTTCTTCTTAAATTTATTTTTATCAGATTGGCAATAAGAAAATTAAGTGTTGTTAAAAAAACTTTTATGGAATGCAGTGTTGATATATGATAGAATGAAGTTGTTCTGGAATAAACGTTTTAATTTTGAGAATGAAAATTTTTTTTTTTTGTTTTCGTCAAAAATACCTACACCATATTGTTTGCTGAACCGAACAACTTTCTTTGACTTGTCGTTTGCTTTTCTGACGTTCTTGTTTAATAAACTGAAAAAACCCGAAAAACTTGTCTTTTTTATCGCTTAATATTCATTCTGAAATGTCCCCTAACTTTTGTGTGCATTGTATGCAGAAATGTATATGAAATTGTAGAGGGCTGTGTTAAATAAGATGAGCTTAAACTTCCATGCTATATTTCTTAATATAGCTAGCTATACTTAATCCTTTGAGGTTTTTATAATTTCATTTTAAGGATAGGCTCAGAAATAAAGCGAAATATTTTAGTGCCACATCCTGTGGTAAAGGTGAACAAACGAATTATCCAATTGGTTTAAGCATATGAATGAAAATATTAGACACCATGAAACATCTGTATTGATCAGCAGTTAATGACAAAGAGTATGTTTCATAATCTGGTAAAAAGGTTGAAAATATTGCTAAAAAATGGATATCAACTTTCGACAAACCAGTCGTATGGTTGCTTTTAATGCACTTGTTCTCGCAACAATCATCGTGATGAATGCTTTGCATAGATTTATATTTCTGTTAGAATAAATAAACATTCTCATCTTTACCACTCATCGTGTTTGGAGGTTCATCGTTTCCTATTATTTTTCAACTTGAAGGAAAGACGTGATTTCCAAAATGTTCTTTTTATTTCCTTCTCATTTTCTTTATATGTGTGAATTATGAATGGCACATTTTTCTGTTCGTCTAAAGAAGTGAGATTTTTTGAATTTTAAGGGAACACATTACCTTCTCAACATTTATTCTATTAAAAGTATTATTGAAAAAGTGTTGAGACTTAACAACCCTTTAAAGTCATTTTGAAGAGAAAAAATACATTTTATCTGCTTGTTTAGTTGAAATTTAATTTTTTAAAGAAAAAATCCAATTTTTAAAAATCCCTACTACTTTTTCAAATCTAAATTTTTTGCTTCAAATTTTAATTGTAGGTTCACTGAAATACATTACACAAAACTGTGCATGGATTTTAAGGTGTATCTAATATTCGCTTAAATATATATTTTTTACTGAATTATTTACTGAAAAGTTAGGAGATTTAGCGGTACCTCACTTTATATCTTGAATTTAAAAAAATTAAGCAACTGAATGTTTATTACATGCACAGTTTTATCATATACATGACGATAAACGTGTACAAAAAAATTTGTAAGCTCTATCTTAAAAAGGAAAAAATCCTTAGCATTTTGCAAACATGAAAGTGTAGAAAAGTTCGACATGGATAAAAGCCATTTAAAGTTGTCATTTGCGCAAGCTTTTCATTATTTATCGTAAATAAAAATATAAATAACCTCAGAAATATTAAAGGTACAAATAAGAAATTTTGATACAATAGGTTTAAATTAATTAAATTAATTTAGAAATTTTGAACAATAAGAGCAACGAAATAAGCCAATAAAATGAAAATTATTATTTTGGACATTTTTGGGGTAATGTGTCCTCTTAATACTAGGAGCTCCAGCAAACGAAGGGGTGCAGTAGTAAGATAAGGTTACTCGCAGAATTCAATAATAAGCGATTAATTACGATAAGGAATGGGATTTTAAATTATGCAGAATGATTATATTCCATTTAGAGTATGAATCAGGAAAGAGCATTCTTCAGAAACTACTTTTTAAAAATTAATTTAAATTAATATTCTAAATTTTTAATGTGATTTGTTTACTTACAAAAGAAAGGAATGTTTGTGATATTTTATGGCACACTGAGACAAATCTGAGCAGTTTTCTAAATAGGGGTTAAATTGTCACAAATCGGGACTGTCTTCTCACTTTAGTTCTTCCGTCTTTTCACAGCTTCGCCAATGTAAGGTGATAGCGGTGGTAGGACGTCCTAGTACACCACACTTCATATACTATCTAACCACAAAACATCATTCTTATCTGAAGGGTAATGTTGCATGGTGGAATATTTAACCACAAAACTTCATTCTTATGAGAAGGGTAATGTTGCATGGTGGAATATCTAACCACAAAACTTCATTCTTATCACAAGGGTAATGTTGCATGGTGAAATATCTAACCAGAACTTCATTCTTATGAGAAGGGTAATGTTGTATGGTGAAATATCTAACCACAAAACTTCATTCTTATCACAAGGGTATTGTTGCATGGTGAAATATCTAACCACAAAACTTCATTCTTATCAGAAGGGTAATGTTGTATGGTGACAATGTACAGACTACACTAGACGACGCAAGAACGAGGATGCAGATTTAAAACAGCGACATCCATCTATACTTATAAAAGGAAATGTTTGTGTGCGTGCGTATTTGAACGCGATGTCCAGACGAATCTATCGCACTCCCAGCATGAAATTTGGCACACACGTAGTCGTAAAGGTGATTCGATGCACCTCGAAGCCGGAATTTTAAAATTAAATCTAGATTTTTTTTTATTTAATGTTTTGTGATGTTTTGGGTCATTTTCGGCACGTTTACGGCTGTAGTATCTTTTCTAATGATCTCTGAAAAACAATCAATGCACCATCGGATAGAACAAGAAATTTTCGTTCTAATGAAGTTTTTTTCTGAGCTTCAAACGTAATTTACTGAATTTTGAAAAAATTTTAAAAATAGTCAGTTTTGCCATCAAAATTTAATTTTTGTTTTTAAATTTGCTGCATACGACGTTCTAATAACACTATTATTTTCAATTTTGTTCAGCTTATAACTGGAACGGCTCTGTCGTATTTAAAATAAGAACGGTTAAAATATCTTCTCCCGTTTTTTTTAATTAATTTTTTCCTCGTCAGTTGAAAGATATTTTTATCTACCGAGCTCCCTCCCGCGACACTTTTCCGGAACATTGCTGGTAATTTCATTGGTTGACGGTGCAGAGCGCAGGTGACGTCATAACGTTCAACTGAATGACTTCGATTATTATTTTCGGCAGTGTCTTAGCGTGTTTTTATGTCTCGCATATTTTATTTGCATTATAATAATCATTTTCATATTGCAATTTATTAATATTTTTTTCGGATTAGCGTACTCTGTATTTAATACAGTTGAAATGTCATTATCGAGAAGGAAAATAAGCGGGGAAATAATGTGCATCTTTTGTTTTGTTTTCAGAACTTTTTCATGCCATTGTGGGCGTTTTTTTTAAATTATTATTTTGTTGAAGTCCTGATTCCACGGGCAACGCCGTACGCGTACTACTAGTATTTAATAAAACATTAACAAAGTTAATGAAAAGAAATTATAGCTTGGTACAACCACGTGCGCTGGTAAAAGGCAAAAAAGTGAGAAGCGAGCAACTGGAACAGCGCCTTTTAAGTACTGGAACGCTTCTTCGCCATTGGCCAAGAGATGACATACCAGAAGGGCGAGGTAGTCGCGCATGCCAATTAAGCAAACATACACAGCTGGCGATGATACCACAGCTATTGCAAGGAATTTTCAACTCTACAAACACATATATCTTATATTAAAATTCAGAGAAAAGACATATCTAGGAGGATAAATACGTAAAATTAATCTATATTAGAAAAGGCGGCCGAAGTCGGTAACGATCACGTGGTTTGGTTCGGCTACGTGCCAAAGAGAGGGAGGTCCAGATGGTCTGTCTACGCCTGCAAATTAGCATATACAAGGGGATACTGTTTTGATTTAAATATCAATAAATAATCTTTCAGCACTTTTTGTTTTGTTTGTTTTTTTCTCTGACTAAACACTGAATCTATTTGCTAAATTATAAGATCTTCAAAGTATCCAACGGAAATTGTTGCTATTTGACTGTTTATTTTATTTATTTTTTAGCCGAGTTTAGCAGCTTCCTTTCTGTTTTTATTTTATTCGATGCGAACTCTATTAATATTAAATAGAAGTTATAACATTATCGTTTATTTTCTTTTTATTTAATTCATGCGCGCGGAACAATTTAGGATAGTTTAAAATGGTTCTATCTTTTTCTTACTTAATTTTGGAATTGGATATTTATCTATTTTTTTTTATTTAATATTTTTCCTTAACCGTTCTTACACTGAAAGGCTCCTTGTACTTAAAGATTTACATTCATCAATTCGTTATTTTTTTTATTTTGTATTTGGTAATGCATTCATTTCTGTGTGTGGATTTTGCATTATTTTTACTCTGAAAAAATTAGTTAGAAAGTTATTGTCAATTGATTCATCAGTTCTGTTTTCAATGCTTTTTTTTATTTCTTAAGAATTCTGGCAATCAGCATGAGATTTTCTTCAACAACCTTTGTTAGTAAATTTGTGACAATCATATCGGAGATATTGTTGGCAAGCTAAAAACCCGTCTTAGACATGCACAAATCTTCTAGTACCATAGAAAGAGCGAAGGACAAATATTCCAGAACTTGTTTACAAATTAAACCTCTCTTTCGATATTATAGGACAGAAAATTAAAAACAGATATAAAATTATTACAATATTTGTTAATAAACCTTGTAGAGAAAACTTAGTAGCTATAAAAGTACTGGACGAGCGCACACAAACGACTTTGAATTCAATTTATTCTATGAGGATTACATTTTGATCCAACTTTAGCAAAAGTTTCTACGGAGCAAACTAATTGCGGTTTGGTAAACGAAGCTTCATTAGCAGTTAAATCACGAGTACCCCTTCCTACACCCCTTTATTTGGATAGATCTTATATTGTAATTACACATTTCTTCCTATTCCTGATAAAATGTATTTTTAAGGCGCAAGTATTTTTCCTCTCTTTTTATTTACTGAATTAACTAATTGGAAACGGAGATGGCGAGGGTTTTTTCATTCTATTATTAGCGGCGAAATTTTATTCCAGCTTCGTAATTAAATCCAAAAATATCAACTTATTTGTTTTATTCGCTCATAATTGCAGTTTTCTTTGGATTTGTTTTATTTATATTTAAGCTTATTAGCGCTGTTTTTACATTTTATTGTTCTAGGATTGTATTCGACTCTGGAATTAAACGAGGAGTAGGCTCATTAGAGTAACATTATGCTGTATATTCAAACCGAAAAGTAAATCACCTAGTGTGTATATTTCTGGATGTATTCTTTTAAGGGAGTCAGCAAGCGATATACTTTCAAAAATTCGTGTTTTTGATTTTTATATATTTGAAATCTCCATTTCAAGACCTTTCCAACTATATAAGTCTTTTGCTCGTGTTCATATTAGAAGTAAGTTAAAATAAACTTTTAAAAAATGTAAGCAGATTAATGTAACACTAGTTTTTTACCTTTAACTTGAATTATCTCAAAATGGTATTTTTTAAACTGCGCGTACCTTTTTCTCAAAATCTATTTTATATATGCTCTTTACATTTTTACTATTTATTCTATACATGTAAATGTATATACTGAAGTGAAAATTTTTTCTGATATTCTAAAACATTTCTTAATAGTGCTGATCTCGTGTTAGAAACCGGCATTTCTTTTTAAAAATTCGCAGTGATATTCAGTTAAAATGTTTTAAAGAAAGACTGTGCTATATTTATGTAAGAATTTTACTTCAGTATAGACATAAATATCTACTTAAATTGTACAGAAAATTTAAAACATGCATCTATAATAGATCGTAAGAAAAGGTTCATAGAAAATAGCCAATTTAACATTGGCGGTAAAGGGTGCACCGACTCCCCTTAAATACCGTACCAATTTTCATGAGTTCAAAATTGATTTCAAGATTTGTTGTATGCATTTTGCTAAACAAATTTCTGATTTTTTCCCCCACTTTGGGTGATTACTAGAGAAATGTTTTGAAGCAAAATTTGATCTTTCAGTAATTTAATATTAAATAATCTTTTTTTTCTAAATTTTGGTGCAAAGTTACATTATAGGTGCGGTTTATTTGCACTGGTTTTTTAGCACATATCAAAGGTGTGGTTAGTCGCTTATTTTCAAAGTTTTGACAAAAAAATTTCCGCTGTACAGAAACGTTTAAAACTCCGTTTCTAACGTTAACGATACTTCCGACTTAAACAGTACCCCTTCAGCTTAAAAAATCATTGAAGCGTAACTAACTCATTGTGGCGTAATGTCAGAGATATTTATTAATATCCTGATTCAAAATATACAAAAATTAATAAAACCTCACAAAAGATTTTTTTTCAATCAAAATTATATGCTTCTAATTTTTATCACTTTCTTTTTCATAATCTGAATATAATCTTTGTCGAGAGTTTTATAAGCAAATTTATCTATTACCTCACCTTTATTAGAAAGGTTAATTATAAAGTTCTACATTATTGACAGGAAAACCAAAGTCGCTCAACTGGACTGACTATACCAGCTGCAACAGACTTTTTCCTCTTCATTGGAAAAAAACAGATTTCTAGGTTTTCTTTCATGAAGTTGCTTTCTATCATATCAAATTATTCGCTTGGAAATACCAAGAACGGCTTCAAGAGTACATCCATTGGTGAAATGGCACTAAAGCAACTTTTAGTGTTTCTGGAGAGTAATCCATATATTTATGAGCCCCTAAAACATTTTATATATCTTGGCATATCTGAAGCAAAAACATTGTTCCAATTATTTATTAATACTTAATATGGCAAAAATAAGTTGAAAAGGCATTTGGGTTTAATTTGTACCTCAAATTTTAATGGTGTAAAAAAAATCTTCAACCGTTTATAAAAATTCTCAGCAAGCATTTTTCTCTTTTTGAAGTGCAGAATTGTGTACAGGAATAATTAGCACTGAAACGATGTTATTGCAATATTATTACTCTTCTCAAAAACTTTTCAAACGGCCTTGAAAAATATATCAAAGGTATAATTAAAGCATTAGAATTGATAAATTAAAATAGTCCCAAGAAACCCAGACCACTGCTTACAATTCGGCATAAATCCTGCAAACAAAGTTACACATTCTTTAAAATTCGACACGTCTAAACGCGAAGAAAAAATCGACAACGGACCGTCCAGACAATTTTGACAGACGCATATTTTAATTTCAAATTAATGCAAAAATTTCTACCAACATCTTTTCTCTCGAGAGTTTAATTAGGAGAAAAATCCGAGTCCCTCTAAATTTAAAAATAAAAGAATTTTGAGATCAGCTTTTCTTTCTTTTTAAGTCCTCGACACGAGTCATCAGTTTCTGGCGGTGCC
This sequence comes from Araneus ventricosus, assembly GCA_013235015.1. Lineage (NCBI taxonomy): Eukaryota > Metazoa > Arthropoda > Arachnida > Araneae > Araneidae > Araneus > Araneus ventricosus. The sequence continues at coordinate 248,932 of BGPR01000373.1, forward strand.
AGAACAAAACACGATATCAAACAACGTCGTCAGGCGTCAAAAAACAAGGAAACAAATAAGCAAAACAAGTGCACAGGTTAGTTGGGGTCTTAGGTCCTAATCCTTGGAGAAATAAGGACTTTAATTGAGAACCGGAATGCTAAGAAAAAGAGACTTAGCTCCATGGTAACGGACAGCCAGTGTAAAACCAATAGTGACAGCTATCTCTTTCATTTGCTAATTGCATTTTCTCTAAGCAATGAAGCTGATTTCTAACCAATAATTCAAGACCTTGCTATGTTTTGGAATTTTTTTTCCACAACGTGTTTTAATTTAGGAGAATTGTATATGCAAAGGCAGACAACAGGAGAAGATTTGAAAAACTGGAGGAGGATTGTGCTCTTATATTAAATTAAAAAATTCAGGAGTGCCTTTTGATTAACAGGAACATATCGAGGTGTAAGTTTGCGCACGAAAGCTAGGGACAGAAACTAATTTAAGATACATTCTTTTTTTGTATCCTTTTGGAAATGGAATTTTTTTTGGAATGTTTTCGAAAGCTATTAAAGAAAACAAATTAAATGTTATCGGCTTAAAAAAATTAATTTCATTTTTTTTTCTCATGTTTTCTTTACCATCTATTGCTGTTAGTTGAAGAAGTAAAACATTATCGATTTATGCGAAAAAGAATTTTGGAAAAGTAATGTATTACTTTTGAGACTATCGAAAGGACGTGGAATTGAGAACAGAAGTAAATGAATTTTCTCTACCACGTAATTATTTCATGTTTGGTAGAATCAAACTGTAATGCATTTCATCGATTGATTCAAAATTAATTCGCAGAAATTTAAGCTGATAAGAATCTTTTTAAAATATAATTTCATGTTTTTGCACTTTTGTTGCTTGCTTTAAACATATATCTTTATCAGAAACTGTTTTTCCTCGGTTATATTGTTCCATTTTGCAATACTAATTGAGATTCGAGAATGTTTTGTATCTGAAAGATACTTTGACGAATTTTATATAATCAGAAATGTGTTTTATTTATTTTCATCTAACCTACACAAAAATTATTGACAATTGTCAAAGAGTAATTGTTCGATTTTATGTAGTGCACCTTGGAAAAATTTCGATTCAGCAAATGCTTCAAGAGTCGGAAAAGTCTTGGAACCACTGATTTAGAAAATCTGTTTACTTGATAGTGAGATGTAATAGGGAAAAAACTGATATAACAGGCAAAGTGTTCAAAACATTTTTTTAGATTAAATCCTCTGTTTCGATATTTTGCAAAAAATATATAAATGAAATAAAATAAAATTGTTCCCATACATATTTACATTAAAATTTATTATTTAATGTAATATGTGTGGGAACTTTACTAGAAATATAAAATGAATTAAAATAAAATTGTTCTCACACATATTTACAAATCTTGTTACAAAACTTATGAATATCGTACAAGAATCCGAATTTATATTCAGTTTATAAAAAGTGGATTTTATTTTTATACGACTAGAGAAAAAATTTCCTGCCAAACGAAGTAATCGCGGTTTGGTAAATGAAGCTTCATTAGAAATTAAATAACTAGAACTCCATTCTACACCCCTCTACATGGATGAAGCGCATTGTAATTACACATTTCTTTCTGTTCCCAATAAAATTATTTTTAATACGCAAGTTTTTTTTCCCTCTTTTCTTACTTGCAGAATTAACTAATTGGAAACGGAGATGATGAGTTTTATTTTTTTTATTTTTAGAGTCTAATATTAGCGGTGAAATTTCATTCTAGCTCCATAATTATATCCAAGAATATCAACTTATTTGTTTTATTCACCCATAATTGCAATTTTTCTTGAGTTTGTTTTATTTGCAATCAAGCTTCTTTGGTTCCTTTTAATTCATTATTCTAAGATTACATTCGACATTAAAACTAAAGTCGGACTCAGCAGAGTAATAATATGCTGTATTTACAAAATAAAAAATTGAATCAGCTCGTATGTTTTTTTTTATGTATTCCGTTAAATCTAAACTTATTTTTCATTTATGATTAGAAATTCAGTTAATGAATGAAATATAAAGCGTAATATAGCAAGCCAATTATTTTTGGTTAGTAATAATTTAACTTATAAAGCAACATGTATCATAACATTTATCCAACAAGGGTTATTTTCTTTAAATTAAGCCTATAATTCGAATTTCGTAGCTATGTAGGGCTACAATACAATTACGGTCAAAGCTAACAATATAATATTTCCTTATGAGATTTTTTTGTTGTAGATTATAACGATGTGATGTGGTTAAAAAGCATAAAAGCACTATGTGTCTTTTTACCTTTTTTTATTTCACACATGGACACATTATACACATATTGACATTTAAGACTCCAATTACAATAGCAATTAATTATGTATAACAAGTAAAATATCTGAGTGAAACGTTAGTAGGGAAATATATTATAATGTCATGACCCCATCTTACATCATACGTTAACCACATTCAGTGTCCGCTCTCTCAACGTTTGAACGTCTCTCGAGTTCTCTTTCGTTCTTAGGCTCTTTCGTTCGCCAGATGGCGCAGATGTTATAAGATGCATTAGAATTATTTCAGTTTTTCTCTATTTTTCATCATTACATTCTCGTAAACGAACTATACAAATAGAAATTATTGTAATTGCCAAAAATTTGGACCTCGATATTTTGATGAATCCCTTCTTCATCATGCTGCACAAAACGCTCCATATTGCGTATTGGTGCCCGTTTTGGCTTGTCGCAGTCTTCCATGGCAATATAAATATGAATACTCTTGGTGGGCCTTGCGATGGTCCGCAATTTTTAAGCAAGTGGGGGAATGACACCTTTATTATGCAGTATACGAGAGAGTCTAGGGCAGACTACTCCACTGGTTTTTATATTTGTATCGATATTATATATTGTTGTAATCGATATCAATCTGTTTTCCTAAAGAATTAAAAAATTAATCTGTGTTGCATTAGTTAAATGAAATAAATAGGTGTTTGAAGGTTAAGACGCAACGTTTTATTTCTGCTTATTGATTCTTAAGTTTAAAGTTGGTGTAAATATTATCCACCGTAGTTTTACAGTGGTAATTTAACCCTCTGACTGCATATCCCGCGATTTCCGCGGGTTGGAAGTTCGTCGTTCGTTTTCTGCTGCATCCTGCGATTTTCGCAAGCTAATAGATTTACTTGGTACTTTTAAATCGTTGAATCCTATTATACTAATAAAGTCCTGCATGTTAATAACAATTCGCTTGGCTCAATGGTATTTCAACATGTTTTAAAACGTTGCAACTAAATAGCAATTCAAAAAAATTATGCAGTCAGAGGGTAAGATGTTAGCTAAAATGCGAATTTCTAATTAGGTCTACTTCCATTAACAGAAGTGTAGACTAATATTTGCTGGCATTAGTTACTTTTTTGAAAAACTAATGAGATCGGTGATTTTTTCACATTGAACAAAACAAAATGAACCAGATAATGTGTTCTTACCTTGCATTTATCGTACACTTGCACAGAACGGGTGTTTTGTAAATACCTTTAGTATGGTAAAAAGAATAGAATATGCATTTTCGACTTCTGTACATTGCCCAACTGGCAGTTTTCCCATAGGGTCAACCTAGGTCATGACCTAGGGTGCAGTCATGGGGGCTGCATGTACAGAAGAAATAATAACAAAATATTAACACATTTTTCAGTGTTAATTTCAAAAGACCGTATAAAATTATGCTTTATAAACTGATATCCGCTATATTAAATATATTGAGCGGGTTTTTTTTTTTTTGTCTTCTGGGATCTTACCGTCTCTTGCCTTTGCAATGAAAGAGATTTAAAAAGACATTCTATTTCAATGACACTTCAAACCTATTCACGGATAAAAGCTCGAACGAAGAAATTCTATTCGGTATTTCAAATGATTTCAAAAATGGAATATTTTTGTAGGCGTTATTATATGTTATTTCATAAGTAGTGTAATTTTTATAAAAAATTTAATGTGATCCAATTATTACAAAGATTGCATTAAGTACTTATATGTTTCAAAAATAAACTACTTCATATTAAATTGCTAATTATATATTAACTTTTTGGGGAGGGGAGGGGCGAAGAATGAGTTTCGCCTATGGGTGTAGAAAATGTGTAAATCCGGGCCTGCCGAATGGATCAACAAGTTTAGTGTCAAGATCACTTACAATATTTCTTTCTTTTCAGCATTTTGTGTTTTTTAGCTATCGTGCTCACATACACACAGATAGACGGACAAACAGACCATCAACCGACTACCTGTTTGTTATCAGCACAACAGTGACCATCAGTCAGTCGTTGACCTATTTAAACCAAAATTAGACACACCTCTATAAGTTAGGATTTAAGCATCATATCGTCGTCGTTCAGGCAAAGTTACTAAAAGCAAAACTATAGTTTCAAGTTGTGGTCAGTTTAAACGTAATCAATTTTGAGTCATTGTGATAAATAGTAAAAATTATTTTACAGATTTCTTGCTCCTACGCTCCTCGATTTACAGGTGTTTAAATAGCAGGTTTCTATCGTGAAATAATTAATTGCAAATTCTAATTGACTGTACTAGATCTTCAAAACGTTTTTGCGCATTTAGTGACTTTTGCCTGAATGATGACGATATTCTAAAGTCCACTCATTTCCACTAAGTTGCATTCTTGACTTATTACGTTTACATGAGCACTAAAAGACAGTCGACAAACAGTCAACCCTTTGACGGATTTGATGTACAATTTGGCATTTTTTGGGGGGAAAAGTAATTTTTTTATCATATTAGCTGCTAAAATTAGAAATAGTGAAAAAAATAAGTGTCCGGATAAGTTAACTAATTTAGTAACTAAATTTTGCTGTTTATCCCCTGTACTTCCTTATATATATATATATGCTCTCGCTTTTCCAATAAAGTTTCACGAATACCTAAAGTGACCATTCGTCCCGTTTTTAACGAGACAGTCCCTTTTTTTTCGGCAGCCTGTCCCGTTGTCCACAAGCACAGTTTCGCTACGCCCAAATGTCCCGTTTTGAGAAAAAGAGCACCCACGGTAACAATTTCAAACAAGAAGAGGCCAAAAATAAAAAATTCCTTCGGTAATATCTAGTAGCCCGGAGATGACGGAGCATGCGCCATACTTGTCACACATATGTAATTGGTCAAAAGCCTGCTATCTCGCACTTAGTTCTAAATACATTACACCGCATGAAGTGACAAAATGAAACACTGGGAATATTTTAAGGGAAAGTCGTTGGGTCGAACTCTTCAGATACTTTCACGGCAATAATTTAAATCATGCGAACTTTCGAATATATTCTATATCTGCCCGGAATTGAATATATTATATGTCTTCCCGGCACTAATGCACCCGTTGAAAGGGTCTCTGGAACTGCGTTGTTATGAATAAGTTGTGGACGAATTAGAAAACTCAGTTTCAAGTCGCAATTTATAAAGCAACGTTAATTACCAAAGTTAATTTTAAGAAATCCTGCCAAGAATTCCATTCTTATTTTAAATCAACATCAAATATGCTGAAGCAAAAGTGTGTTCTTCAGAAAAATGCAAGATCACATGAATTATTTATTTTCATGTGTTTATTCCTGCTTTCTTCTTTAATAAAAACTGAAGAAATATGTGTTTTATTGAATTCACCTAATATTACCCATGAATTAAAAAATGTCCCGTTTTGAGGGGGGGAAATAAATGATAACTTTACGCATTGTGATGTCTTCCCTTCCCGCGAGCACAGTTCCCACGAGAAAAGAATCGAGTACCTTTCATTCCAGCCACAAAACGCAGGCCAGCTGCACCTGGTGGCCAGTAAGGAGACGTTCGCGAAGGTAATAGCTGCACGCGGAAAGCGACCACAATGCACAGGAATCAATATCTGTCAGAGAGCGCATTTGGGTCGGCTCTGAGGAGATAGCGGTGCTCTTTCATGTCACACCTGTATATCCTGAGATAAGGAAACTCCGGAACTATCCCATGGTCGGAATTGACCATTGGGAACATGGAAGGGTAGTCGTTGGTCGCCCGTGAGTGCGATTATCCAGTGGTGTGAAGGGAAGGCGGAGCTCCACCCCTTGAGGTAGGAACAAAAACGGGATGTTGAAGTTGGAACGAGCAGACCGGTGGAGAACCGATTTAGGAAGTCTCGAACGTTTTTTCAGACTCCGGAGCGCAGAAAGAGCTGTGTGATCAGCTCTGATTTAAAGTCCCCAATTAATTCGGACTTGGACAACGATCACTGAGAAATCGGCATTATTCCGAAATATCGGCTCATCGAATTGCGAACACTCTTTGTAGTCTCGTGCTTAGGCTATCACGCTGGTAGGTGGAAGCTATCCATCCTGTATTGATTTACATCCTTTGTTGAACAACGACTCCATTGAATTTTAACGTCCTAGAACTATAAACTCAATGATCGAACTTTTTTATATAAATATTTAATAAAGATTTCTATGCAAGAATCGTTCTTTAAATTATAGCTGTGTAAAATAAAAGTACTTAGGTCAATATAAGCATTGCATTTATTTGGTCGCACATAGGCCAAGACACCACAGCATACCCAACCAACCGGCACGAAGCCGTCCTGGCTCCGAGTTCGGAGGTATGTTTTGGTGTTAATGTTAATGCACTTCTGTATACTTTTATATGTCCAAAAATATTTTGCCCCTCCAATTTTTACACCCAATCGCCGCCTAGACATACAATTTCACTAATTAATCCGTATGCTAAATTTCATCATTCTAGCTCGTTGTGTTTTTGAGTTCACGTGTTCACATTACACGATGCCACTGGCGCCACCTTGTCGTGAGTTTACGAAACAATACATCTAAAGATTAAAAAATAGAAAATTATTAAAATGAAATTCTGCTTCTTAGCACACTAATAAAAGTATGTTTCTAATTAAATTTATTTACCAGCAAACTTTCTGCGTAGTCAAACAAAATCAAAGAGTAAAAGCTCTGAAATCGAAGTGGACTTATTTTAACAACTGAATAGGAGAGTCCTCAAAAAGAATTATCACTCTCTTAGAATTACTAAATACAAATGTTTTCACCAATTTGCAAGATTGCGTATCAGTAGAAAATAATTAATTTATTGCTGATTCATTTATTACAACTAATGAAACTTTTCCTACATTAATGGAGTTTTCTTTCTAGATAATACAAGAAGTATGAAAGTTTGCTCAACATACTTCGCTCTTTCATTAAAGGTTCTACCTGTGTATGATAATGAATTTGTGCTAGATGAAGAATATTAAGTGTATTTCCTACAGATTTATTAAGCAATGTTTACTAGAAATATCCAATAGTTGTGATGAATATTTATGCACTAATAACCTGTAATCAAAGACTTACATGTTATTAGTGCAGAAGGTAGCTATTCATTAATTCTGTAAGACTGTCACAAAGTGCAAGTTATGCAGGCGATGTTCCATTCTAAACCTAACAAGGATAAAAAGTCATGTCAACTTGTCATTTGCGAATATATTTCATATGTCATCGTAAATAAAAATCTAAATAACTTCTGAAATATTAAAGGTACAGCATTGAAATTTTGTGCATTAAATAAAAAGGTAAAAGCAACGAAATAAGCCAATAAAAAATAAAAGTCGATACTTTGGTCAATTTTTGGATACTTTGTCGCCTTAATTAGAATTACTATATGCAGATACTGCCATCGATTTCCAAGATTGCTTATCAGAAGAAAATAATTAATTTATTGCTGATTCATTTATCACAACTAACGAAACTTTACCTACATTAATGAAGTTTTCTTTCCAGATGATACAAGAACTCTGAAAGTTTGCGAAACATACTTCAGTGTTTTATTAAATGTTCTATCAATGTATAATAATGAATTGGCTAGATGAAGAATCTTGAGTATATTTCCTGCAGATTTATTAAGCTATGTTTACTAGAAATATCCAATAGTTGCTATGAATATTTATGAATCTGTAATCAAAGATCTCCAGGTTATTAGTGCAGAAGGTAGCCATTCATTAATTCTCTAAGAGTTGTCACAAAGCATAAGTTATGTCGGTGATGTTCCATTCTAAACCTAACAAGAAGAAAAAATAATGTAAAGTTGCCATTTGCGAATAATTTTCATATGTCATCGTAAATAAAAATGTAAATAACTTATGAAAAATTAAAGGTATATCATTGAAATTTTGGTACATTTTATAGAAAGGTAAAAGGAACGATATAAGCCAATAAAATAAAAAAATCGATATTTTGGTCAATTTTTGGTTGTTTTGTACCCTTGATTAGAATTACTAAATACGGATATTGCCACCGATTTACAAGAATGCGTATCAATAAAAAATAATTAATTAATTTGTGATTCATTTTTATTAAATGTTCCATCGATGTATAATAACGAATTGTGCTAGATGAAGAATATTATTTCCTGCAGATTTATTAAGCAATGTTTGCTAGAAATATCCAATAGTTTCTATGAATATTTATGTATCAGTAATCAAAGAGCTGCAGGTTATTAGTGCTGAAGGTAGGCATTCATTAATTCTGTAAGACTGTCAGAGAGCACAAGTTACGCCTGCGATTTCCCATCCGCTTATGTTATTCAATTACATGTTGTCTGAGTACACCGCCATTGATTTCAAGACACGCAGTCTGCAATCTGCGAGAAAATACTGCTGCTGATTCATTCATTTATTCAATTTTCACAGCGGTTTTAGCATAAGCGGATCATTCAATGATATGCTACAAAAGTTTTGTTGTCAAATGTATCAGACATTCCTATTCGTCAAATCAAACAAGGTTTGTATTATGCCGGCGTGTGGAAAGTTATTTTATAGAATGGAACAAAGAGTTTCATCTGTTGTTATAACAAATGGACAAAGGATATTGTTCGTCAGCAAAATTCAGCAGCAACCATTAATATTAGTTTTTAATTATATAATGAAATTCTGTATCTAATATATCATATAAATTAATATTTATTTACACTAATAATTTAATACTTATATTTCAATATTTTGAATTTAAATAGATTTTTAAAAAAATTAATGACAACCTAGGTTCTAAACTAGACCTTTGAAAACTATGACAGAAATAGAGTATTATTATACTTTTTTATACATATTTGCTCACATTATAAATTAAGATTATTTTCACTTGGTAAATAATGTTTTTCTTCTTGCAATGACTTTTGCGCTCAAGTCATAATAAGCAAATCTTTTGAAAATCAAGCACATACTTGACCTGAAAAAAAGCCAATTTGGGTTTACTTTGCGTTTTTGCTGAGCAGCCAATTGTGGTCATGATTCATTATCAAATAATCAGGTAATGAAAGCCCCAACAAGTGTATATATGAGTATGAGTGTAAACGTGAGTGTTCTGTATTGCAAACCAATGAAACTGTTAAAGAATTTTCGAAGGAAAAGATTTGTATCCAGCAAAATTTCTAAAACATTTTAATTTCAAAATAAAATTTTCGCTTAGAAAAGTGAAGGCGATTTTATTCGAAACCAATAGGGGCAATGGCTCGTAAGGTCAGAAACAAACAGGCTGCAAAAAATATTTTTCAAGAGAAAACAAATTTTAAAAAACAGCTTTACCTCTTTATAGGCATTTATAATTATCTGAACTGTATTTTCGAAAATTATAGGCATAACTTTTTTCATTGAATGACTTCCAGCAAAAGAAAACGAATAATAAGTATTAAACCAGACGTGTTTCCGTCGAGACGATATGAAAACGAAAACGAAATCAAAAAACAGCCAATGAGAGAAAGCGGAAACAAATCAAGAAAGCGAGGTTTATCCTTGGGTGAGAGTGAGATGGAAAATAGAAGTGCCTCAGTTGGGCGAGCGCAAACCAGAGCTGCCAATAAACCAGCTCACGCAAAGCTTAGTTCAAACGGAGAAAGCGTTGCTTTCCGTCTCCGATGTTTCACTCAACTGTGCGCAGTGAGTGAGTTCGTATGCTTTCCAGAGATACCGCTGGGCAGTCCCATCCTACGTCACCGTCATTTTTTTTATTTATTTTCTGTCTTCTTTTTTTCTTTTTAATTATTTTCCCCTATTTTCGTTGATCATCGAACTCCTAGAGCAGAGGTTCCAAATCTATGGTAGGCGTAACCCTGAGGGTACGCGAACTCAAAATCGGTAATGGAGGACCCAAAAAATCATAAGTGATTGACGTATGGGTGAACTAATACCATTGTAAAAATGGATTAAAATGTAAAATAACCAGCAAATGTTATTAATTCTAGTCATTTTACTCTTAAGCTTGCCTAAGCCTTTAACATTATTGATAAAAGCTACTTTTGCATAAACGAATGGTTGGAGAGTGGTGAGTGATAGTACGGGATACGCTAAAATAAAGATACTAGTCAAAGTGTACGCGAGGAAAAAGGGTTGGAAACCCCTGACCTAGGGTGAAAAAAGTAGGCATATAAGATTAAAAACGAATATACAAGTTTTAAAATAATTTAAGGGGTACTGAAATTCTACAGCCCTAATGAACGAGTCGGTAGTGAGCGTGAGTATTCTCGTGTCCAAGCTTGACTAATGTGGCGGTTTTTGTGTTTAGCTTAGTCACATAGTGAAGAGAATACAATATGAATGTTGGAATAATGATCGATTGGGATGATCGTGATTGATCTTCCCTTTGATTGATTTCGGTACAAAATGTGATACTGATCTGCAATTTTATTGAAAAGATTACTAATATTGTTATTGCACCAAAACTTCGCTTAACTGTCACTCGTTTAACCGTCAGTTTCTGTTATTCGTCATCGTCTAATCCGATTTTAATAGTATTACAGTGTATTTCTATATGTAAAAACTCTTATATTGAAGTTTATATTGGTTATTTTGTGAAATTAAATACAATATTTATACATTATTCACTTTTATAGGATTTTATTTTCCTTTTCGTCCCAAACCAGCAGTGAAATCACGTTACTGTACATATATATATATTAAGAGATTTCTATTATTTGTCACAGCCCTGGTCCCGATTGTGACGATTTATCGAAGTTTTTTTGAATTAGGTTCTGACTTATAACTTACAGTTGTAGCAGACATTTGGTTCAATTTTAATACACATCAACCATTCTGGTGTTAAAAACATGTTCCAAACCTCATTCACGTAGCTTTTGGTTTTAGTCAGCTTGTTCAAATATTCACGGACGGATAGGTAGACAAATTTCCCTTTGAAGTACTTTGTTCAAATCTAATAGAGATCTACAATTTTGGTTTAAAGGCAACATACCGAATTTTATCTTTCCTAGCTTAATTGTGAGTTTCGGCTGTCATTTTCAGAAACAGTCATAACTCCAAAAATATAATTTTTTTCGTATCAGTGAGATCTAATTCATAGAGATTCATCAAAATCTCGAGAATAAATTTCTTGTCCATCCTTATCTAGAGAAACTTCTCACCTTTAGTCCTACTGGGCCGCGGTGGCCTCGTGGAAAGGTCTCTTCTTCGGGATCGGAGGATTCCAGGCTAGAAACCCAATTCCACTGAAGATCCATCGTGTATGGGGGCTATTACACGCTTAATCATGCTTAGCAGTCAAACGCCTTCCCGCTGGTGCGGTAGAAGAGCTTTAAGAGGGGGTGCCAGTTCAGGTGTCGCCCTCGTTAACTGATCGAGGTTTAAAAGTACGACGTCCGTCCCAAGATGGCCATCGTGTTTATTCAAAACGGGACGTTAACTACACTAAACTTTATTCCGAAAGATCTTAGCTTGATAAAGTTTTAGGCTTGTTTCTTCTGCTTTGATTGCATCATACCATTTCCATCCAACTGATGAGTCAACTGTATTGGTTGCAGAAACATAGACATGGGGGCAGCGTTCTGTCTTCTTGTTTTCTGAGCGCAACGGTTTGTATATCAAGCATTATATAGAAAAAATGTCTGTCTTATAGCAACTCTTAATAGTACTAGTTTCTTTTTTCTTAAATAACTATGTTCGTTTGATACATTACGCAATTTACGATAGTATACCAGCCTGAAAACATTATAATGTTAAGAAGATGGTTCAGATGCAAGATCTGACCCCAACGTTCGAAAATGAAAATCCAATTTGAGTCAATGTGGAAACGTGAAAATTAGAGTAATTCGAGCGTTCGGGCTTTACATTCAGGGTTTGAAAAGTCAGACCACCCATTGCGAAATATCAGTCGCATTTCTGTAAAGAATAATTTATTTGTTATTCTTCTTTCGAATAATGAGTCCTGGGCGTAACCTAACAGCTCGCGATTCCTGTTTCTAAAAGCTGTGAGGTCTAAATTCTGACCAACTGTCGCACCACACCTCTGTAATTGCCTAATTGTAGGATGGAAACCATTGTGAAATTTGCAGCTCGGAATCAATTTTTGAAAGCGGATTTAGTGTTGGAGGAAGAGATAAGACAATGGGTTAGTTACATTCAATAAAGGAAATGAAATATTCACTTCTTTCGAAATTCAGAGAAATTTATTATTAAGTAAACAAATCTGTTTTAGAAATTGGTAAAAATTTAACAGAAGGAGAAATTTAACAGAAAGAGAAAATTAACACAAGGAGAAAATTAACAGAAGGAGAAATTTAACAAAAGGAGAAATTTAACAGAAGGAGAAAATTAACAGAAGGAGAAATTTAACAATAATTCTATTATTTTAGCGAAGTAAACAAAATTATTTTAGAAATTCATCAAAAGTAATTTAGTGCTAAATTTCGACTAATTTCTAAAACAATTTTGTTTACTTCTGATCTCACTAAAATTCTTGAATTAGTAACTAACACAAAAGTATTAATTGAATTAACATATTATAGGATGAAAACCATTGTGAAATTTGCAGCTCTTAATCAATATTTAAACTCGAATTTAGTGTTAGAGGAAGAGATAAAGCAATGTGTTAGCTATATGCATACAAGGAGATGAATATCAACTTCTTTCAAAATTTATATAAATTTATTAGATTGAATAATGATTCGTGATCTTTTTTTTTCAAATTTAAAAATGCATTCAGAAATAAAACGTATTGTCAAAATGTTTTATACTATTGAAAATAGAATTTAATGTTCTACAAATTATCGAATTTTGATTTTTTAATTTTATTGAATTTTGCTTATTTTCAGATAATTAAAATGGGATTTCAAATGAACAAAACTTAGTATTTTCGACACGACGAGACAACCAAAACTACTCGAGAGATTTATGCTGCGTTTGGAGAAGGAGCAATGCCTCAAAGTTCTTCCAGCTGTTATTTTTTGTATTTCAAAAAAAAATTAACAGCGCTTGAACCAACTTCTTCGTCTAACGGCCAGCGGAGTTTTTCAAAAAATAAATTTGAAAATTTAAAATAAATTTGAAAAATGCGCTCATAAATTATCACACAAAACAATATTATGAAGTAAACAAAATAATTTTAAAAATTTGTAGAAATTTAACAGCAAAAGGATTTAAGCTGCAATTTAAATATTTCAGCCAAGTAAACTAAATTATTTTAAAAATTCATAGAAACTGAATTACTGTTAAATTTCGACAAATTTTTAAAACATCTAGTTTGCTACTGTTCGTAGTAAAATACTTGAATTACCCTTAAGATTCTTCTTCGATTAAAGTATTTTAGCAAGAATAGAAGTTCATCGAGCATTTATTCAGCAGCAAGCAAATTAGAAGAAACAAAGTAAATTGATTTATGTATTAAATTTTTTTATTCATTTGAGAAATATGCCACAGAAACTCGAAATTACTAAAATATGATATTCATTAAAATAACTGGTCAATGCGAAATTATACAGCCACTACACAATAATAATTTAATCGGCATATATATTTGTATCCATCAGATAATTGCTCATTATTATGAACGTTGAACACTTTTTTTATTACATACTCATCATTACGAACATTGATATTTTCTTTTCATTTATCGTCACCCTCATCGCTATGAACACCTTCTATTTTTTAATCGTTAGGTTCTCATTAATATTCACGTTTTTGCTCTTTTCTACGTAACATAATTTAATCTGACTCCAGGTGTCTCTCTTCATATACATAAACCAAATATTTAATAAAATCCTTCCCTATAATAAGAATTGATGAAAGGATTTCCTTGAAGTAGCTCAAAAAGGTAATTTCATTTATATTCGTCTCCTCTGGGATAAGTGAATGTATGTTAAAGCTTAAATGAGAATAAAATGAAATTTCTATTTTCCTTATTAAAATCGTGTTTTATTATTATTTTCTTTTTCGTTAAATCAATTTTTATCTTGTTACTTAATAGTATTTTGACAAAGGTGAGACTTGAGTTTCATCTTCATTTACTTAATTTATTTAAATGGTAAACTAATCACAACACATAACAATCAACTGTATGAACATTCCTGGAAAATACTCTTGTTCTCTGAAAATTTCTTTATTCTTACTCAGCTGCTCTACTCTACAGCTTCCTCATCTACTTAATTTAGTTAAATGGTAAACTAATCACAACACAAAATAATAAGCTGCATGAGCATCCCTGGAAAATACTCTTGTTCTTTGAAAATTTCTTCATTCCTACTCAGCACAGACATGAAAACACTAAAGGTAGATTTATATTTTTTGTTTCCATACATAAAACAACCTAAAGTCAATCTTAAAGTGAAGTAAAAAAGTTTCCCTTTTGCTTCCAAAGTCTGAGGGAGAATTCCCGAAGAAAACGAACTCGTATATCTTGCTGTGCAAACAAACTTCCCGTTTTACATATTCAATACAACACTTGACACTCGATACAAATTACTCCCCAACATATCCAATCTTCCTTCACTCTTCAAAATAACCCTCGATAAACAGAAATAGAACTCCAATTCTCCACGGCACAGAAAACAATTTATCCACCGTTAGTGAAAAACACCAACTCCAATACGATTTCTTCGTGTTCTTCCCACACCAGCGACGTACCATTTATAACTTAAGCCTCCACCCTAGCAGTCCAGACATGATTATGCCATTCCTTCAGCCATCCTCGTTGCTGCAGTATCTTTATTTCTCTGAGACTAGAACGAAGCAAAAACATTTTCCCTTAACACTATAAAAGTATTCTTTCCGCGTCCTTTGAAGAAAGAGACCATATTTCAACTCTCTCCACCGCCAAAAACAAACAAGGCAGTAGCCCCGAACTGCGATATAAACTTTATAATCCACCAACAATGCCAGCTTATTATATTTTCATTCTATCCGCGGCAGCCCCGGTGGACGGACATGGCGTAGTATATCTATATGTATAAATACGTATACCTTGCGTATAAATATAAATAAAGACGTTGCCGTGGAACCTTAGGGGAATTGTGAGGTTGTTTGTTTTAACCTGGCTCTAGGGTAATATATATATCGGGCTGTTGTTATACGATATTGACGATGGTTGGGAGCATTTGTATCTCCTTATTTACTAGTTATTACAAAATAAGGAAGGTGGAAGTTTGTTATGTTTTTTTATAAAGAAGAAATGAGGTGGATGTTTTTGAGTTGTTTGTATGAATATTCGATTCTTTTGAGGTATTGTAGATTTTGATGGAGAGCTGCGTATACGATATTGGAACAAGGAATCAATGGTAGATGGGGATAGATACATTCGAATGCATTTGATTTTATTCCAGTGCTGTAACTTAGATTTTAAAAAATACTGGTAATAGCAAAAATAACGAAACTTGTTTTCCTCTTTTAAGTAATGTGAAGTAGTTGATAAAATAGTATTTAAATAAATGTAATTTTTTTTCAGATTGGGAAATTTTCACTATATTTTTAGAATAATGGTTAATTTAATATTTACTTTATGGTTTTCATTTTGAAGGGAAACTTTATACATCATCAATATTTACTAAAACAAATAAGTGAATATGTCAATTGACGATAGTTTGCTTCTTGAGTCAATTCTCAATTTTTTTTAACTAACTTTTCAAAATTAACTTTTAAGTAAAATAAAACGTTGATAAAATATTTGATGCGTGAATTAGGCTATGAAAGTACCTGATTGTCTTGTAGTCAATTCTATTTTTCCTCATCAGATAACGTGATTTGTTTAAAAATGGGCTAGAAATACAATTTTGTTGATCTAAATAATTTAACTCGTTCTTTTTCTTTGTTTCAATAACATAACTGTATTTTATTTGAAAAAATTAAAACTTTAAACCTGACGTCATTATTTTATCAGAAACCGCCAATTTCCAAATTCTTCACTATTTATGGTAATTACTCTGTTCGTTTACATTCACACATATTCTCCGCCAAGGACAACGTAATCCTCGCCGAACGTTGGGTTCATGTCCACATGCAACATTTCACAATATTCCCGTGTAACATTGGTGATTTTTGTGTGCTAATAGGGAAGGTAGAACTGCATTCCAAAGATTTAAAATCGGCTAGCAAAGATTTACCCTCATGTATTCCATTCTGTGCAAAATTAATACAATAAAAGTAAAAAAACCCAGAATTTTGAAAATAAAGTTTTTCGAAATAAGTGCTCATTAAAATTTTGTACAATACATGCTATTTTATTGTCTGTCCATGACAGAGAAAATGCTTGCTGTGGACCTTGAATTTGGCATGTCCGTATTATAGCTTAAGAAATTAACATTTTAAGGAATATTTAAAATGGGATGTTTTTATGTGTCATTGAATCATATTCAAAAGTTTAATTTCTCTGTCGTACAAGACTCAAGAAATAACATTGTCTTTATTGTCTTTTTAGTAAATTTCTTTTCATCAAAATTCGAGGCATGTGCAGATATTGTACCACTAAATCATTAGAATTTCAATCCATCACTATATTAATCTTTATGTTCTACAATCAGTCAGTCTTTAGATTATTTAGTTCTTTTGTCCTTTTGTATCATCCAATATTGTGATGGCTACATTTATTGCTGATTATAAAAGACAATAATATGTAACTCGACAAGTGGCAGACACAAACCAAAAATCTTATTGTTTGATAATTTTTAAAGAGATGAAATTTTTAAGTGGGTTCCCCGTTTTAATAACGTATTTTCAAATTGCATTTATCCATCATGTACTTCTGAGTCCCAATTAATTCTAAGACCTAAACAGAAGAAGACTGCACGCAATTGTTCTTCACAGTTCAATAAAAAGATTAAAGAAGCCCACGAGTTCCCTAGTGTATTAAGGCATTGCGTAATTGAAGAACACGAATTGGAGAAAGAAGGTTAAAGAAGGCCTTTATCACCCTTTGGTTGTTCTCTTATAAAGCATTACTCAAACACTAATAAACTGACGAGTGCTTTAGAAACGAATTGTTCGCTGCGGTCGGGCTGACTGAATGTTTTCCTTATTTTACACCAAGGGAAACACAAATGTGGATAAGTTTCTCCAATAAGTTCCCCAGGAAGACAACCCACTCCCATATATTGGAGCTAACTTAGACTTCTACCTAGGCTTCTCAAGTTCACTTTGACCGACAGAAGATGCCACACTTTCAATTTATCTTAAATATGATTATATATTCTGGACCAAGTGGGATTAGAAGCGCCAATAAAGATTAAACATGAAAATGGGAAATAGAAAACGTCTGCCTTTATATCATTAAGGTTCGTCTGTTTTCATATTATTTTTAAAAATGCTCTCTTAATCATATAACAACGATAACTTGCACAGAAAAAAGGCATTTAGTATCGTCTCAACATACATGTGTTATAGACGCAATAACCAAAACATTGAAAAGTATTGCTGTGAAAAAAAAAAGCTTAAAAACATTTTTATAAATTTATTAAAATTAGACAAAAAATTGTACTAAATAAATATCATACAAAAAACATATAAATATTATGCATTGATGCAAATATTGGAAATATTTTTATCTCTTGACAGCTAATTTTTTGAATTTTAAAGTGTCGCAAGAATAGATTTCATGCCATAATAAGCTATAAATTTATACAGGAAAAACTTTAAAATTTGGATTAATTTCTAATTAAAATTTTAGCACACCCTTTCTTAGTGAGCACCTACTACCCAAGAAGTAACTACGTATCAAATTTGGTAGTTTTAGTTTCAACGGTCTGCCCTTTAGAGTGTTATCAACGATTTTCGAATCATGCAGCCAAATGTTGCATCTCGCATTTTAGAGATAATATCCAGCCTCTAAACATTATTGTGTTAAAACTATAACTTTAGGTTCCAAAACAAGCTTCTTTAGTGTAAAATATAATGGCTTGGTCTTCTCTGCTTGGTAGGTAAACATTGCACTTTCGATTGAAAGTCTTTTTTAATGCTTTTTAAAGTAAAAAGCAGAAAAGAAAAACTTTTTAAAAAAGTTTTTCCCAGACATGTCTACACATCCCCCTCTAAACTTTCCGTCGACAAAGAGAAACCATTATTTTTCTTTGATATATAGAAACTGCTATCTTACACGCATTTTTTTAAAGATAAGAATGAAGCAACATTTCAAAACGGTTACAAGTCCCAGCAGAATATCTATCACACAAGAGCAATTGGTTAAGAAATATGCTTACACGCATAAATTCTTTTGGATGGTAGTATATCCAACCATTTCTTTAATCCACTCCAAAAGATTTCTTAGAGTGAAATACTTAAGGGACTTTGTTACGTAGGTAAGCAGTAATGGAGGAGTTGTTTGTTTTTGAAAAACGTCGGTTTTTTTATACACGTAGCAACACTATTAGCTAATAAAGTCAGATTTTTATTCTGTTTTAAGAATGTTAAGATCGTTAAAATTTTATTTGTGTTCTGAAAGTAGTGCTAAAAGAGAATTAAAGTGCTTTTATGTAATAACCAGTTCGTACGAGACGAACTACTTTTAATGCAAGAAGAAAACATTGAATGTAGGAGTCTTACTGGTAGACTTTTACTATGAACTTTTGAATCATGACTACCATTTATGCATCTCTTGAGTAGTTCTATTTATAAAATATTTAATATTTTCACACCCACTTTGTTCAGAAAGGCTTGTTTATACAGTCTATCATGTAAGGAAATTTCGTTGGTGTCGGATAGAGTAGGTCTTATATACATATATGCAATAATTTAACAACGCTTCTTAAAATTTTAATAAATAAAACTATTTCTACTTAAGCTCTAGTATACAATTAACTGTCACTTTAACTCGCTGAGATCCAGTTTCAACCGCTCTAAAGTTTACGGAGATTCCCCGCTTTTAAAATTCTATTTAAGCTCGCTGAGATGGTGCAACTTCCTCTTTTTAATCAGGTAACTTACTTTCAAAAACGTGACGCCTTCGAGCGCACTTTTTGAACAATGGTCATGGCTTCGATCGAACTGAATTATCCTTCAAATATCAACCTGTACTTTGATCTTGATATGGAATAAAAAGAATCTTTACTTGCTTCAAATCGACTACGACCTGCTTACTTAGAAATCTTTCGTTTAGTCAACAAGGATGAAGGCTCCTGAAAAATGGAAACCCCGTACAATGGATTTCGAAGCCGCCATCAGCAAACTAATGCTTAGTTCAACAATAGAGTGTTTCATCGGTTCCTGCTACATCCGTGCATTTTTCCGGTTGAAGGTGAATTTTACGATCTTTCGAGTTTTTACTACGAATTTCATCAGATCATCGTTGAAATACACGCGTCGTGTTATATTCTCTTCAAGATTCATGGAGTGATACGCAAGTATCTTGCGTTGTAAAGCGTAATAACCCAGCTTAAAATGAATTTCACCGAATTTTGATTGTTTTCAACAGCTACCGTCATGTGAATGTTGGCTTTTCATTTAATTGTTTTCAGTGGAGTTGAAAAACAGCGTTGTGTATCATCTTCATCATCAAAAGTGAAAAGAAATGAAAATTTTTAAGCAATTCTGTGAAAAAAAATCTACCTTTTTTTTAAAAAAGCCTACTAAAGTTTTATCAACGTCAGAACCTACCACATCCTGATCATCACTGGTCTCAACTTAGATAAAAATTTCTAGCGTCGTTCAACTCATCAGTCTGCAGTGCTTAAACCCCTTTTTTTTTTTTTTTTTGATAATGCCTTCTTTGTCAAGAATTGTGTTCATTTTTACCGGGTTCTCAAGTGTCTCAAATATGCAAGAATTAATCATGTGTTTTATTTTCTAAAGTGTTATCTGCAATTGCTACCAAAAATAATTAAATACCAGCTGGCGGGGGGGGGAATAAAATGATCATCATCTTTATCTTTTGTGTTCTTAAAAAGTTTGATTTTAATTAAAAATTAATTTTGTTTGATAAATAGTTTTGAAAAATAGATTAATTAGATTTGTTTTGTGATATTGAATATTACACTGATCAGTATTTTTCGTAAATTTTGAAATATATTTTATTAAGATATTAATTTGAATATTTAGTATTATTAGATTTTGAGTATGTTGTTTATTCTTTATACATATTTGTTTATTTTGGTATTTGCATTTTCATGAAAATATTATACTGAATTTTAGTATTTTTATTCTAATTATTTAATTGAACAATTCAGTAGAATATTTGGTAGAAAAAGGTAAGTGAATAGTTTAAAATGTACTTATTTTAAAATTCCCATAAATTTAGATTTTCTTTCCTAACTTTTCTTGTAGGAATTTGCGCTATAGTTAAATGAACGAGAAAACTAATAATAAATCAGATGAATCTGGTACTTTAATGCAAGCTAGGGTAATTCTTTTAATATTATTTCTTTTGATCCTAATAGATCTATGAATGCAAGCGCATGGCTCCAATACTTTAATGATAAATGTTAGGACTGTAATTTAGACAATGAGTGGAAAATAAAAATACATTGAAACTTACTTAAAAGCCAATACATTAATAGAATATGTAAATTCGTACACAACAATTAAGACTTGGGAAGAATTCACTTCTTTCTTAACAGAAATATTTATCTCCCCTAACCTAGTCAATTTAAGTGATTTCACTTTAAAATCATTCAAAGAAGGTGAGGACGTAACTCAATATTTTCAGGAAAAATTAAAAATAGGCAGGTAGTTAAATTTATCCACAGACATGATTCTTGAAGGATTTTCCAATTAATTTAAGACAGCTTCTTGCTATAAATCCTCCTAACAATCCTACAGAGTGTCTCATAACAACATCAAAATACAAAAATATAGTGAAATTACCCTAGCCATTTTGCAACCCAAAATTTATAAACAAACTCTGACGGTAACCAATGGCAACCAAGAAATTTCAGGCCCCATAGCTTTACACCCAGACACAATTTTAGGTCAAATAACTTTCAACCAAATTCCTCTCCAAGGCAAAATTTCAGACCAAATAACTTCCACACAAATCCTTTTCCCAGGCAAAATTTTAGACTCTCTAATGCTAATACACACTTCTAAAATAAAATACCACCCTCTCCATGCTGACTTTGCACAAATCAAGGCATATACAATGCTTATCACTGGGTACAAACTTGCCCTTTTCGACTTTCTGCAGGACAATTACCATCTCTAAATCCTGCTCCACCTACTTTTGATCCTCCAAAGGAGGAAAATCAACAATGGCAACTACCAACAGTATCCGGATACTACAAAAGAAAAACTTTACCATGTGTTTTAGACACTGGTTCTATTATTTCTCTTATACCACAACATTTTGTGGGGAAAAAAACCATCTAACTGTGACGAATTCTCAAGGCATAATTGTACAGCAAACCCGGGGTACAATTAGCATTATTAAAACATGTTCATTTTCATTAAAAATTAGTACCATAAAGAAAACTGTGACCATGTATGTTCTAAATCATACTTTACGGTACATAATCATAGAAATGCCAGAACTGGCAAAATATGGCATAACTATAAACTGCAGTCAAAACACGATATCCAAAAATGGAAAAAAATTAAATAAAATTCAAAATGATAAACATAAACAAAAAATTTCATTACATATTTCTGAAAGTAAACAAATAAACTCCCGTTATTCTGAGACCACTGAAGATCAGGTCTCTTCCTCAGTCTGTCATGGAGAGTAAATGTAAGTTAAGAAAAGAAGTAAAAGATATAATTAAAAATTTTGATAGTATTTTCTCAAACGACAAGTATGATGTTGGTGAGCTCAGAGTTGATCCCCAAAGAATTGTGCTCAATTCTGACTTACCAGTTATTCTGAGACCTTGTCGTACTTCTCCTGTTGAGAAACAAGAAAGAGTCAGATTGAGAAATTATTGCAAGCTGGTTTAATAAAAGAGAGTAATAGTCTCTATTCGGCCCCAATACTCTAGCCTTTAAACGCGATGAGGGTAAAAAGACTCGATTATGCATAGATTTCAGAAAATTAAATGCTCTATGAAAATCAGACTTTGAACCTTTACCTCTCATGGATAGTCTATTAGATAAATTATCTAAAGCAAAATTTTTTCTCCTTAGATTTAGCTTCTGGGTATTGGCATGTGCCCATTCACCCCAAAGATATTAAAAAACTTGCTTTCTGCACAAATTTTGGTTTATATAAGTATTGCACAGATTACCATTTGGAATTAAAGTAGCTCCTGCAATTTTTAATTGACTAATTTGAAGAATATTAACTAAATATAAAATTGATTTTGCTTGCAATTATTTCGATGATATCATTGTGTACTCTTCATCTAAGCAAAAACATTGAAAAAATCTTAAAATTTGAAATTTTTGAATCTTTGAAATTCTTTGAAATCTTTGAAGTTTGTGAAAAAGAAAATATTAAATTGAAATGATCCAAATGTGTTTTTGCTCAAACTACTCAAAACTCAATTTTCTTCTCTATTTTGTAACTGTCATTTTCTGCAATGATGACTCTTTTATTTCTTTGAAGCAATCCCAAAATGAAGATAGTTTTTCATTTCTTGTTATTGGAATTAAGGTATTTAAATATTACAAATATTCATAAAAGTATTAAAATTTTTTTAAATATACAAATAATAAAAACTCAGTTTTATTTAATCTTATTTTTTTCATTTAAAATTTGAAAAATATTTCATTCACAATCAAAAATGAAATGTTTTTAAAAATTTAATATTCGGGCTGAAATTTGCCGAATATTCGGTATTCGGTTATTCGGCCAAATCACTATTCGTTACATCCCTAGTTCTAACCTGGTTGTGTTCTACTGACACTTTAGCACGGAATTTATCACTGCGGTCGGTCTGGCAGCAGGAATTTTTCCTGTTTCTCCACCAGACGCAAATTCGACCAATTTCCTCTGAAAATACTCCAGCAAGATCACCTAAACTCATATCGTCACTGATTCTGTAAATGGTCGTATATCAAAAAATCCATTTGGTTGAAATCCCGTTTTTGGTACTCATTTCTATCGCCGACGGATACCAAGTCGCCAATACCGAAAAACAAGATAGCTGCTATGTTATATGATATGATAAATAGAACAAACACAATCTATGAAGGTTCAGAACTGAAAAAGAAACTATAAATTATCTGGTAAACATGAAAATTAGCTTAAACTTTAAGCAGTTAATCTCTAACTGTGACCACTTCATTGCATTGTTTGACTTTGTAGCCATCTTGCTTTTTACCATTGGCGATTTGACACTCGTTGGCGATATGACGTTAACCGATAGCGAGTTGCCGATTAGCCACTATAAGTGATATAGCCACTATATTTTGAAACCAACTGCCTTGAAGATGGCCCGCAATTAAATACTTTGTTGTTTCAGTTTGTCATAATACTCGTTTTTTACGAATTTCCTATGTAGATATTGAATTGAAATCATTAAAAGATATTTGACCTTGTTAGATTTTTGAGTGGGGAGGCAAAAGTTGCCCCGAAACGTGCATTGCCTAAAGACCAATGAAAGGCTTTATCTTGCACTGGGCATAAATTGGGTATTTTTTTTAAATCGATATTTAGACGGAAGGTTGCAAATAGGTTTTGAAGCAAAGCATAATGTTATTTATAAACAACGCTATAATAGTATAACATAATGCAACGCTGCAAAAGTAAGTGGAAAACACACTTGGCACCGAAAATTGCGGAATGCAGCAGAAAATAGACTAACTTCCTTTCCACATATAAATCGCGGGATGCGAAGCTGGAGAGTTACTCCGGCTGAGTAGAATGTCTCTTAATAATCTGTTTAGTCCTAAGCATTACTGACAACATCGGGGGAAATTACTAGATAATACATGGGATCTTTGTGGGAGAAAATATCAAAGACGTTTCAAGCCAAGCGCAAATATGATGATTTCTCCTTAGCATCATATACGGGAAGATCCTAAGCTATTCGAGCTCATTTAACGAAACGTACAGTCAATCGCAGAATGAATGAAAGATATTATTCATGGGGGAAGGAATGACAGATTGTGACATGAAATACGAATATTTCATGCGGAATATAAATCACTTATCAAATGTTCTCTTCACAGAAATATTCAGTCTTATTTAGATTATAAAAAGGACTTTCATATGAAGAGAAAACTTAGTATAATAATATGCCGTCAAACCCAGATACAACGGACCCGGGATATAACGAGCCCTAGGTTATAACATGCTTCTCATATAGTCCCAACAGAACTCTTGCGCCAATAATGTATTTTCAAATGCTTGTAACCATCTTCAAAAGCAATGAATTCGCATATACGGAAAGGTTGCTTAAGGAGTACCACAGCCTAAATCGTACCTATTTCATTCTGACACTGTTTTCATCGAACCACGACGATGACGGCAGTGCGATGACTACTAGCATCGGCGATGTTAATTCCATGGTTTAAACGAAGCTTCGATGCGTTATAACCTAACCTGGAAGAAAAATAAATTTTCGGTGGTTTTCTTATAGTTTTCGTTCATATTTCGCAAGACGTTGAGCAATAATGTTATTCACAACACAGTGTTATTTCGTAGGGCATCATTCTGTGTTATTTCAGCAGTTAGGTACACACTAACGACGCTCTGTTTCAATTCATTCTTTTATGATGCTTGTTTAAAATTTTACACTCGCCGTTGCTTAAGTCGTACCACAAACGAGGTACTAGTCGCACCAGTTACGGCTTAAGGATCTCTTGCACATCTAAAGATATACATATCATTTATAGGAAGAGAATATCGTTCTTTTTAATATGTAACGTGAAATGTGTGGGTTTTTTTCAATTTTTAGACAGGGGCCGTTATGAAAATTACACAATGGTGATATGAGCTTCAACGAAAGCATAAGATTCCTAAACCAACACTGCGATGTTACCTTCTGGAACTAAATAAGCATAATGAATTCGGAAAACTGAAAGAGTTTGCCAACGATTTACTAAAGACCGAATAGTTTACTCAAATAATAGTAATTTAAGGTGTTTTTTCTTCATTTTCTTACAAGGTACGACTTAGGACATAGGTGGAACGTGTAAAGACGCCGGTTTCCTTAGTCGTACCGATGTTATTACTTTAAGATTTGTTTATTTCATTCGACAGAGTACATGTATTTTGAACCTTTTTTGTTATAAATAGCTGCAGTATTCACAGAAGTTGTGAGTAAAGCAAAATTTTGGCCTTCATTTAGTAAAATCTGCAATTTGTAAACATTTTTCCTTAGGAGGGACGACTTAAGCAACTTTACCCTAGTGAACCAAAATTCCACTTTTCAAGTTTAGTTTCAGCTGTTTAACAAAAAAATCACTAATTATTTTCATACTTTAGAGGAATAAATGCAAATAAAATTAATTTGAATGTTACATTTTTTCTATTATATATATATATTGTGACAAAATTACTTTGTGGGTGTACGTGAATGCAATCCAATAAGCAGGATTTTAAAAAATAAAGCTCTTTATTTTACAAATATTCTCAAGCAAAGAAACGTAGCACAAGTATTAACACAGCACTAGTAAAAATTCACAACAGAGATTACCAATAAATCTCAACACAATGCTCAAAGGTTTCTTGTTAACTCACCAGCTTGCTTGCAGGTCAAATTCCAACTGACCCTTCTTGGCTTGAGAGCTTGCCTTTTATACTTTTCAACAGGAAGTGACTTCATTACGTAGGAAGTGACATAATCTTTAGAAAGTTTATGAAACCAGTAGAAATATGTTGAAAGTTCGAGGTCCTTCTAGAGAATTCCTTTTGTCGCCAAGTCGCCAAAATGGTCGCCAAATTTATCGCCAAGTCGCCAGCTTTGTCGCCAAGATTAGCACCTCAGGGAAACGATTTTATAGCTTTGTAACATTACGTAGATGCCACTTAAACCCAACCCAAGACCGATTGGCATTTGATTGTTGGAATTCCAATTCTGGGTTGTCTTTTTCATAATAGTTATGGTATATAATCAAACTATCTTTTGTATTTCATTTGTATGATTATTGATAAGGTAATTTTATTTTAATTTCAATTTTTAGATTAATATATGTATATATTGAAAATATAACACATGTTTTGATTATTTGAAATATATATATATATATAACACAATAATTTTTGAAAGTGTCTCCTAAAAAGGTCTTATCTCAATAAAAAAACATCTAATCTGCAGACACTGTCTGCACCCTCTTATGTCAGTCGACATGGATTTCTCATACCTTTTAGAAAAATTACCATCGTTTATCTTAACAGCAGGAGTGCTTGTATAATGTCACGTTTCATGGCTGTTTAGATAAGCCATATATGCCTTATAGAAAAATTATCTTTTTTCAGTTACATAATGTCACCCAATTCTTTTGGCAGCCTACATAAACCGTACTTAACTTTTAAAAATTAGCATTTTTCTGAAAAGTTATGAACATTTGCATAATGGCACTATCTTTTTATGGCAGTCCAGGTGAAATACTCGCATCTTTTAGAAAAATCACATTTTTTTTTTAATTCTATGAACAATTGCGTATTATCACTCGATTTCTGTAGCAATCCAGATGGACCTCTCAGAGAAATTACCATTTATATAAAAGATATTACGAAATAGATAAATGAGTAGCAATTTCTATGGAGAGACAATGTTCGTGATGTACACAAAATAGATAAGCCGACACAATATCGATTTTTAACAGCAATATGCTAAGGCTTTTTAAATTTGCCACTCACATATCCCGGTAGTTTATTAAGTAATAAAATTATATGGTGAGATCTGAAATATGTTTTCGAGATTTTCTAGCTAGTTCCATTGCATCATATCCGATGCTTTTTGAAATATGTTGGAAGTTCAGAATTACCCTTTATTTCAGTATGCCATCGCATTTCAGCAAGCAAAATTGCTGAAACTGGTTTTCGTCTGCCTTATGGGGAATTTGTATTCCAGGCATTCCTTTGAAACACATATGGCATCGATCTATCATCATACACAGTATCTCAAATCTTTAAGGCAGTCTAGTTTTCTTCCATTTCTTTTGCCTATTTATATTCTATTTATAAAACATTTTATCTTTTTGACTCCTAATAGCAAAAACATAGTCCAATTCTTCTCTTGAAATTTGAATTTTGAGGTTCTGTGGTATTAGGAGGAAAAATTTTCATGATGTTCCATCTTGATAAAAGCTTTTGCAAATTCTTTTAGATATTATGTTGCTATATATCTCCTATTATCGCCGACTGAGTTTCTGATAATTATCTTGAAGTTATAAGACAGTGAACTTAGCTAACTCTTTTTACGAATGTTTAGAATTCTTCAGTAATTCCAGTTTTTTCTAAGGACCCAAGAATTTCCTATTAATATAATGATAAAATATCGTCAATAATTCGAATTCATTTTGATTAGCTCAAAGTCAAAACGAAAAATATTTTTCTTTATTTTCATGTGTTTTATTTAGTTAGAAACATCCCTACTTGCGTCTTCGTTGATGGTAATCATAGTTTCAGGACCTTCATTTCCAGTTAATGTATAGTAAATATATAGTTCCAGTAATAATCATAGTTCTAGAACCTTACTGTTGTGCAGTGTATTCAGACAAAATGGCAATACAAAATTTCTCATTTTTTCAAAAACTTGAAGACGTTAACTGTGAATCATAGTGTTTATTTTAAAGATTTAGTGAACAATTGTTGAATTCAAAATGCATTTTAATATATACCATAAATTAATTTATTAAATTTACATATTGTTTATTTATTAATTATTTACGAAAATTGTCATATTTTGAAAATAAATTCTTAATGCCATTTTTATTTCAACAGTTATCGTTTGCTCTTGTTGCACCCGTTTTTAGATCCAATTTTCTCAAATCGAATTTTTATTGCGGACCAGTCAACTTCGAAATATCCAAGCTCCACTGTCCATAGCAATAAGACATTAATCCTCCAACTGCGTAACCCACAATTTCCGCGGGCTGGAAGCAAGTCTATTGTTTTCTGCATCCTGCGATTTTCACAGGTTAATGTGTTTACTTAGTACTTTTATAGCGTTGATAATATTATACTAATAAAACCTTGCATATAAATAACAACTAACTTGGCTGAACGTTATTTCAACACGATTGCAAATGCTGCATCTAAATAGTGATTTTTAAATAATTTGCGATCAGATTGTTAAGACAAATAACTGGAAAAATCAGGTTTTTCTTGCGAAACCGAAGTGTGCATAATTATATCCAGAATTTTCCAAATCACAAAGGTTGACAAATAAAATAATATCAGAGCCAATTTCGGTTTAATGCTTCTGATGTTCACCATTTTTTTCCATCACAAGGAATTTTCAAAATTAACTGTCGAGTGTAGACTATAATGGTGCGCAACTTCATAAAAATGTATTTGTTCACCACATATCTTTTTGGCACATAATAACGTCCGAAGATAAAAATTTTTAACAAAATTATCTTATCTTGATAATTTTGTTGAGTTACACAAAAAAGCAAACACTGGGAAGATTTCTATGCAGTGGTGAGTTTTTTAAGAATGAAATTGATTGTAGTTCTTTTGAAATATATGAATTTTAGGTAATTTATAAAAATAGATACACAATTAGAGATAAGTTTTTGATGAAGTTCAGACAGTTAAATTTTTATTTTGAATAAAGTATAAACTTTTTTGGAATAAATTATAAGGAATAAACTGTTATTTTGAGGATAAACTATAACGGATAAACTATTAATTTAACATAAATTTGAAAAAAAATCTCCTGAAACCGTTATTTATTAGTTATCAATTTGTTTTATTTTAACAATAATAAAATGTAGAGCTGAATAAATCTCATTTCTTTTTGCATCAGAAATCGCATTTTCATGATTATTTTTTATAGATTTCTTTCGTATACATTTCCTCCCAAAAATATTTCATGAATAAAAAATTCAAAATCCACAAATTTTCAGAATATTTCAGGAAAACGTTTTGCTAACCTATTTATTTATTTATTACTTACGCCAGAGCAATCACCCATAGGGATGGAGTGTTTTAACGGTCGGTGGGAGCAGTTCCTTTACGGAAAACCAATATTTAAAGTCAGCATATAACAGAAAACAGTTTCTTGCTAACCTACTGACTTTACTCAGATTTATAAGTAAATGAAATACATTTAAAATAATTAATTATAAGATACATATTTTAATTGCAAATTTCATATGCCTTAACATTGGGAAATATTCCCAGAGGGGAATATGTAAAGTTGAGAGAAATGTTGGCGTTACGTTATTAGATGGCCATTTCTGGATTAAAGAAAGTCTTTTGAAAAAAAAACTTTTAGAGTCAAACTATTGAACTCAAAAAGATTATTTCAACCCTTTGACACTTACGAAATATGAATAATTTTTCCACTCAGCGTCAGATTTTTTTATAATATCTTGTTTAAGGAACATTAGTCATTTTTTATCATCGCATATCAGTGCCTCATTTTGAATGAGTGATTAACATCCAGTCACATAATTTGGTAAGATAAATAAAAGGCAACACAAAATATCACATCTAAAAAAAAAACAAAGAGCCTTTCAGATTTTCAACCTACGAAAGTTTTTCGCGTGTATCTACATCCGGATAAGGTACATTTCACAAGACTTCACACGCACCAAGCAACATTGTAACAACCCATTTCAAGCCCCTTAATACCTACTTCCGACATGGGAAGGGAATCCTTAAGACACCAGCAAAACTTTAAAAAAAAGAACTAACGAATTCAAGCTCTGTAATTTGTTCTACCACTGAGCCGCAATTGTGGATCTTCCTCGCTGTGCTTAACGATCCTTTAATAATAAGGCTACACTTGCCCCTACCTCCTAACAGCGTTTTTTATTTTATTTTACTTTTCTCCGCTGTTGCAAAGCAAACCGAACGTCCCTTCTGACGCCCCTTTAGGGGAGGAGGAAGTGCCCTTGAACCTGGGGTTTGTCAGAAGCTTTGGATTAAATATTTAGAAGGAAAGATATGGAAGGGGATGGTTTACGAACAACAATGGAAAGCTGATGGACATGTCCCAGTGTATTGTTCATTGAGAGATGAAGGTCAGGTTTTGATGAAATGATGCGCAAGGCAATTTGCAATGTTTATTCGATTATTTTGCGTATTGAATGAATTATTACTATAACATCCTGTATTGAAATGAGAGTTCAGGAAACAAAGAAGAGTGAGAAAATAGATTGAGTTGAGTGCTAGAAGAAGAAATCTTTCATTCTTGGTCAGTTTGGTTCCTAGAATAGATTGAACCGAGTGTATAATTAAAAACATAACAAATTTTTTCCATGTAATAAGATCGTTATCTTATTACATGGAAAATTATTGGGTTATTATCTGAAAAGAAGTTTTTTTATTCGAACATGTTGGAGAAATTTTCCCTATCATAAACATTACTTTGTGGTGTGTGTGTATGTATGCGAGTGCACGTGTGTGTGCGTCTTGAAAACTTCATTTGTACTCGAATTATTAAAAACATTAAAATGTTTTTTTTCTGCTAAATACCAAAACCACTCTAATAACCGTTTCACATACAATGACGTGTTTGGCTCGTGCAACGAATACAGAATGCTTTATTTTTAAATCTGTAATGAAGTCAAAACAGAAATAATTTTAGAAAAAGAAGATCACTTGGTCATACTTTACGTAGGCGTCCTTTACTTACTTATATGGATTAAAATAATAATAAATGCCCTAAAATAGGATGTGTCATCCAATTAGGAGGTTAAATAAATTTGTAAATCAAAGGGTAAGCATTGTTAATCGAAAAGAAACCAAAGAAAGCAAAGAAAATTATAAAATTTATACAACCTTTTCAGAAAAAAAAAGTTTTAAAAAATGCTGCCATCATGAAAATTAAACATTTTGAAAGAATCAAAATTTTTAAAAATAAAAATCAAGTTTATTCGACATGCATGTGAAATTCTAAACAGGATTAATAAAGTTTAATGTAAATCATGGTTACAAACACCGAGAGAATGTTCATGCCATCAAATCACAAATCTACAGTGTTTTCTTTTTTGAAAACGAATTTCTTCATTAGTAGAGCAAAAAATATTTAAATATTTTTTTTTAATTTCCCGATTATTCTAAAGGAAAATTGGGTACTTAATCTTCATTTGTTTTCTTTAAATTCTGGGTTTAAAAATTGACCTTGAGTCACTTCAACATTTTTTGTTAATTTTAACTTTAATGATAAGAAAAAAAGGGGAGGGAGGAGTTTTTTTTTTTTTTTAATTTCCAAATTATTCTCCGGAATGTTAAAAAATATTTTTGCTTTAAATGAATCAATTCACAGGAACTTCACTGCCATATGAATTCGGAAATCGATCTGCATTGCGAAAATTATACAAAAAATGATCTATGCGAAGAAATTACACTATGCGATGGAGAAAATGCTCAAATTAATTTGATTACTTATCCTCTGGAGATAAAGAAATTGCATCAAAAATTACTTATATACCACATATTCAGAAATATGATGACAACTATCAAAGTGGTGTTTCGGGAAACTTTATAATAGTCTTAGAAAGCATTCATCCATTAAATTTACTCAAAAGTTACTTGGATTAACTGGTTTTACAGCAAAACTTCGATTAACCGTCACTCGTTTAATCGTCGGATTCCGTTATCCGTCATCGTGTGAAAAAATCTAACCCGTCATTTCTGTACATTGCTACTGTTATATTAAAGTTTATATTGATTGTTTTATAAAATTAAATACAACATTTATGTATTATTCACTTTTAAAGGATTTTATTTTTATTTTCTTTTCAAGCCCTGATCCGGACTGTGACGGTTAATTGAAGTTTCACTGTGCTTGGATTAACTGATGAAGTATTCAGTAACTCGCTTAGGATGTGACTTGTTGTAAAAAGCATCCCATAAAACAGATAATATTTGATATACTTACTGCTATATGTCATTTTAACAACATTAGCTAAATTAACTTTCAAAACTCAAATTTCTTCAATTTTTTTTTTATGCTTAAATTTCGTTTTCTTCCTTTGATGCACATTATAAAATGTTAAAACTCGTAGATGATTTAGAAGCTTGTTTGCTCTTGCTCGTTTCTTTTTTGGTTTGTTTGCAGAACTGTTGAATTGTTTATTGAACATTTCAACATTTTTTAGTTGAAAAGAATGATAAATTCAGATTAAACTGAGTGAAAGTAAAAAACAATGATTTGCAAATTTCGAACTTTAATTTTATTTTTGATTGAACGCAGACATTTTCCCTCCTCATTTCCATTTAAGTTTATATATTATTACTTTAAATCACATAATTATTTTAATTATTTGATTTTATTATTATTATTATTATTTTATTTAATAATATATAAACCAAGTAAGAATAATATTTATTGGTTTAAATATTAATAATTAAATTATAATGTATTTATAATTATACAATTAAGCTTGCTGTGTATATTTTTATAGCTCAAGACGATTACTCTGTTTATTTTTAACTGATGTGTAAAATAATATAATTCCTCTCAGATTATAAATAAGCACATTAACATATTTCCGTTAACAATTTGTAAAACTTTGTATTCAAATGATGTCACGCTTGGAGGGGGGGGAGGGGGCTCCTGAAATTGTGACAGTTTGTGATAAGGGGAGTAGGGGTAACAAGAAGTGTGACATCACACATTTTGGTTAAAATAAAAACATCTAAAATCAGCAGATTAAATTCTGAAGTTATTTTGAAATTATCAGAATTTGAGGGTAATCTTTAATCGGGGCTAAAACAACTTTCATGTTATCTTTTTCCACTTATATTCCATTCTCTTCGAAAAAGGCATTCAGGATAGGTTCTGAGAATACGGTAGCAGCAAAAATTCTTCACCATTAGAAGAAAACCTCTCCCTGCTCACAAATGTCATTAAAAAAGATAGTTTAAGTTTACAAGTAAAATTTGAAATATGATCTATAACCTAGTGCTTTGTTTCTTTGTTTGGGGAGTCAAAAATATTGAAAAAAAGTGTGACATCATTTAGGGACAGCTCCTTACATTTAATTCTGAAATCTTAGATCTTGCAGAATTGTTTAGTAATTTTCGTGAGAAATGAGAACGGAAAAAAACCGTATAACTGTTTAGTCACAATCCTTCTGAATGATTTTCAATTTAATTCATACACTTTCAATTTTGAAATTCTGTGGAAACCGCAGGAAAGGATTTTCGAGTAAATTCACTATGTAAGACCATGCAATGTGAAAATTGCCCTAAAACATTTCATGGAGAACAAATATAGATACAGTAATTATTTTACAAGCAAATATTTATCGCCCATGATGTTATAGCAAAATGTCTAACGATAAACAAAGGCGTATGTGCGAAGTTAAGGCCCAGAATTATGAGCTCCAGGGAAACTTCTACAATATTAAAAAATAATTTTACAAAAATTATATTCAACTTTGACACAGAATAAAAACATTTACAGTAGGAGATTGATAAATCTAACATTTCTTTTTTTTAACTAATTTTACTATCGTAAATGTAGGTGTACTTCGTTAAAAGTAAACCTGAATTATGTTTGATTTAATTTGAAGGAACTACACTGAAGTCAGTCACAGCAAATTTTGCTGATTCGAGCATTTTTTTTTCCCTTTAGCGGTATGACACGAACTTTGTCCAAACACTTTCTGTGCTTAAAACAGTACAATCTAGCTCTGTTTTTCTTTGCACTCTCATTATCATTCAGTGCAGCACTTGTAATCCTGATATTACGACGCCTAAATAAAATAAGTTTTAAAGAAACGAGAAATCATTGGTTATTTTGCGTGTCATTTCTTCTAACATATAATTTTTCAGCGTTCCTTGAAAAAATTAGAAATCGCATATCAATCGAATGTAAGATAAAAGCGCGCAATTGATGTTGATTTTACATTTAAATAATTTTTGTATATAATAGCTCTTTTACTGAATTTGTTTTGTTTTAAGTAATCACATAAATTTTTTTTTTGAAGTTTTGATAAATTTTCGCATATTTTGTTTACTTTGTATATATTTCAAAGTCAATTTTTATCGGCTGTTTGGATCCTTTATGTATTATAAAGATAATATATTAGATATATATGTATTATTAAAAGATAATATATATTTAACAACTAATGAAAAAAGTCTGTTCTTGCTAAAATTCGGACAGAATTCCTTTAAATAAATATCAAATTTTCATAAAATGATCTCGATTCGTATCACTTACAGAAGAATTTATAGAAATCGTGAAAATAACATTTTCGATGTTTAACCGCATAAAGCAGAATTTTACTGAATCATGAAAATAATATTTTTATCTTTCAGTTATACAAGCTTAACTAATTACACTCTACGTTTTAGGAATTCCGGCTCCCAAGCAAGCAACGCGAAGGCGAACAAAACGTATACAATTCGGACGGAATCGAAATGTTTCCATCAAAACATTATTTTTTCTCCTTTCCAGATCACCAACATCCTTTCGAATAGACCATCGAATGAAAGAGCACCCCTACACCGTTCGATCAAACGGTACCTAGGAGGATGGAGAAGAGAAGACACGTTCCGATAGATCGCGGCCGTTGTCGCCCCATCCCCCCACCAGGCGGCGCAGGGCGTCTGCGGAAGAAAAAGATCCAACTCCTCCCACTTCCTATCTACAAGAATCCAGCGCATGCTCAGAAGGAGTGCCAAACGATGTGGCATAAATAATCCCTTTATTCCTAGCCCTGCGGCGGTCAGGTTCTGTCATTGGTCGAAGAGTCGCCGACGCAGACGATTCCCGCGACACACGTGTGGTAAGTGTCCACAAGAAAACCCCTGCCTGCATTCGAATGTTGCATCACTGTCGAAGGTCTTGCAAAAGCAATGGACGTTGAAACATCATTCTGAACTTCCGCTTCTGAGACATCAGAATGAAAATTGGCGGGAAACATAAAATTCTATCTTCTCTGTGTTCAGAATTTGCCATTCGATTATGATAGAATAAACTATTCTTGTCTAATTTAGGAGTGGGATGAATTTGCAATAGAATGTCCAAATAGTATTTGAATTTTTATAATAAAGATTGTTCCGCACACATGAACTGATATAAGAGATCATCAATATGAAAGAAACATAATCGAATGTTTCTAGATTAGATTGGACATTTGTTTTCAAAGTTTACTTCCTTGCCAGATAGTATTTAAATCATATATTTCATCTTTCAACCATAAAAGAACACTATTAAATCAATGCCTGCATCACCTCATATATAAATTAAAATCAATAACAGAAGTAATTCTCCGCTGTCAAAGACAATTGTTGAAGTTAATATCCACAAAACTCAACTGACACTGCTCTAAGTGCAGTGAAATTGAGATTTGATTTTTGAAATTCGATTTAAAGACTTCTGAAGAGATAGTCATCTCGTGCTTTCCAAGATGTTCTTGACGAAATTAAAAAATGCCGCAGCTTGAATCCGTGTCCGACTGCTTGCTTACCTGCCTCGTGACTGATGACACCATGAGTGAAACTGCTGATACAAATGCACTCCGATCAGCTTACTACAGACCCGATTTCTTAGCCTTCATTCTCATTGGTTAGACTGAGATTTCTAGGTAAGTGAAATTCTGTTTTATTCCATAAACTATGTATTTATTTTATTTTTTTTATTTTCAGCTTTGATGCCAAAATTTTATTACAGAACTTTTGATCGTATTACAGAAAATAAATGCTTTGATGCCGAAATCTTCTTATGAATGATCAAGGTTTCATTTGAAATTATTTATAATCTTTTTTATTTGTAATAAAACCTAAATTTTCGATGAAATAGCACCGCGATCTTATAATTTATCATCATATAAGGCTTCTTGGAATTGATAGTTTTTATCAGAATTTCTAATTCCTCACATCTTCGCTAATTTTTACATTTGTAACAAGAATTATTGTTTGGTCAGAAGCTGTTTTCAACTTATCCTCCAGACTAATTAAAATGACTAATTATCGAATGGATCTTTAATTTAGAACAGTATAAATAAAAACAACGTGGCCATTCTTCTAGAGATACTCAAAACAATCGCTAGTTTTTCCGAGATAATATGTATCAATAAATGTTAACTGAGCGGAAGCCGAAGTTATCTGTTTTCGATACCAGACTGCTAATTGGTCAACGAAACTGCATGAGTAGAAGGAAACTTTTTACTCTTGATACTTGTGTTACTTTTTACCCAGTGTTTTGTTCATTGAGTAACATAAAAAAAAAAATAAGTTACTGAAGTTTTTGAAGTTGACTTACTTCATATATAATTCGCTTTTATAATCTTCTCAGTTACATTAACGTCTATCAAAATTTTATTTATATTAATATGTATAATTAAATTGAGATTTTTTAATCAAAAATTGTAATCATCAAATGTACTGCCAAAAAAGATCGATTACAAAAATGTGAATTAAAAATTGAGGAAATTAAAGTCATGTCAATCGAATGGATGGTTAATATACAACAGTATAAATGAAAAGAAAAAAGAACATAGTAATTCTTCTATAGAAACTCAAATCAATCACTAGTTTTTTCCGAGATAATATGTATCAATAAATGTTAACTGAGCGGAAGCCGAAGTTATCTGTTTTCGATACCAGACTGCTAATTGGTCACCGAAACTACATCAGTAGAAGGAAACTTTTTACTCTTGATACTTGTGTTACTTTTTACCCAGTGTTTTGTTCATTGAGTAACATAAAAAAATAACAGTTTCTGAAGTTGACTTCCTTCATATATAATTCGCTTTTATAATCTTTTCAGTTACATTAACGTCTATCAAAATTTTATTTATATTAATACGTATAATTAAATTGGGATTTTTTATTCAAAAATTGTTACCATCAAATGTACTGCCAAATAAAGATCGATTACAAGAATGTGAATTAAAAATTGAGGAAATTAAAGTCATGTCAATCGGATGGATGGTTAATATAGAACAGTATAAATGAAAAGAAAAAAGAACATAGCAATTCTTCTACAGAAACTCAAAACAATCCCAATTTTTTTCGAGATAATATGCATCAATAAATGTTTTCGATACCAGAAGGCTAACTGGTCAACGAAACCACATGAGTTGAAGGAAAGGTTTTACTCTTGATACTTGTGTTATTTTTATTCATTTTGGAATTAAGTAAAAAAATAAAATAACAGTTACTGACGTTTTTGAAGTTGACTTCCTTCATATATAATTCGCTTTTATAAATTTCTCAGTTATGTTAACGTCTATCAGATTTTATTTTTGTGAATAAATATAATTAAATTGAGATTTTTTAAATCAAAATTTGTTATCACCAAATGTACTGCCAAATAAAGAACGATTATAAAAATTTGAATTAAAAATTGAGGAAATTAAAGGTATGTCATTGTCTTTTTATTTCGATTGATTTTTTACGATTTTTGAATACTAGAATTCAGGCTAAATGCAATTCAACAATATCGCAATCAACGAAGCAATCTTTAGTAATCTCTTTTGTTTATATTTATTGCCAAACATTCACGCAAAAGTTGTAACAAATTAAAACAACAAATATCAAGCTAAGAATAAACAAATGAGAAAGAAAATTTAAATTTGCAATTTTTATTTTAAGGAAAAAAGGGCTTTTGCTGTCAAAATATTCAGATCTTTTCAAATTCAGCTGAAATTGTAAAATAAAAATACATCAAATTAATTTTTGTTTGCTTTTTGTTGTTGTTGGTGGTGTGATTCGATTTCCAAGTGAGGCTTCAAAATTTTAATATATTAAAAATTGTTAATATTTTAAAATTCCATTTCTTGTATCAAATAGTTTTGAAGTATCAAAACGCCCGAGGAAAGTGAATACAGAGCCTGGCTCCATAGAACTTCGGAAATAAATTTCGATTATTTAGAATAGAATTCGAAACTCGCGCTCGGTCACAGTGAATAACTCATTCTGTAATTTGATACGATACGCAGATCTTTTTCTCTACAAGCTCTTTGATAAAACGTTTGGATACAGATGGATGATTGAAATTTTATTATATTTTGCATTAAAGTAATTGTAAGTTTAAAAAAATGACAAATGGAATAAATTGTATTCTGTGATTTTGAAAGAAAATGAACTAATGTGTGATTTCAAATTCATAATTGATTCTTATTATTCATTTTTTATTGATAGGTCAATTGATTAAAAGCGTTAGGCAAAGATGTTAAAAATTAAGGAAATGAGAACCACACAATGGCCATGTAATTCCCGATTTAACTGTACAGTGCATGATTTTTTTTTATTTCATTTTTTAACAAAACAAGTACAAATATATTTAAATGCGTGTATGGAATGCAGGCAAAATAATTTTTTAATTCATCTTGAATTTAATTTTACATTTAAATTTCTTAACTGAAAACATTCGACTGATTTGATTTGTGATTGCAACCTTCGTTAGGCTATAAGTAAGTATTATTATGTTATACGTAATGTGACCATGCATCCCGTTTTGAACGGGGCAGTCCCGTTTTTTGAAATCCTGTCCCGTTGTCCCCAAGCCCAGCTTCGGGACTCCTAAATGTCCCGTTTTCAGGAAGAGAGCAACCCACGTTAAACAATTTCAAACAAGAATAGACCCAAAATCAAAAATTCCTACGGTATTCCGGCGATGACGGAGCATACGCAATACGTGTCACACATATGTGTTATGTAAGTTGGTCAGAAGCCTGCTATCTCGCACTTTGTTCTAACTACATTACATCACATGAAGTAACAGAAAGAAAGGCTGGGAATATTTTAAGCGAAATTCGTTGGGTGGAACTGTTCACACACTTTCACGCTAATAATTTAAATCATACGAACTTTTGAGTAATTATATTCTATGTCTGCCCGACACTAATGCATCCGTGGGAAGAGTCTTTTTCTCATGAATAAGTTGTGGACGATCTAGAAAACACAATTGCAAGTCGCAATTTATAAAGCAACGTTAAATACCAAAGTAAATTTTAAGAAATCCTGCTAAGAATTTCATTCTTTTTTTTTAATCTACACCAAATATACTGAAGCAAAAGTGTGTTCTTCAGAAAATGCAAGATCACATGAATTATTTATTTTCACGTGTTTATTCCAGTTCTTTTCATTAATAAATAAAAACTGAAGAAATACGTTTTTTCCTTGAATTCACATTATATACCCGTTTTGTGGGAAAAAATAAATAGTCACTTTAGTTATAAGTCAACTGCAACGACGTATAAGTTACGGAATATCGCGTTGAGTGATCTCTTTGCACGTGTACACTGGAATTAGGAATATGAAATTTAATTTTTTTAGTTTACCAAAAAGAGAAATATTTTTGATTTAATACTAGGTGAACTATTTGAGCTCTTTAATAATATTAAACATATTTAGAACTATCGTATTTAAGAAATTTGTGCTATGTCAGGGATGGAGAACCTTCAAGGCCGCATGTGGCCTTCTTGGTTTATTATGCGGCCTAAACCAGTTATTTACAATTTGCATTGAAATATATAATTGCCTGTAATATGGCTGTAATTGTCTGAATATATAATTGCCTATTGTTCACAAATACTGAAGCATAAGTAAGGTTTTAATAAAGGTTTCGTGACAAATAATTGAATAATTGCTTTTTTATGAATAAAAGACATAAAAATATTTGATCTGAAATAAAAATGGTTATATCATTTATCCGTTTAATTAAATTTTTTACTAAAACACCTTTGTGCTTCAAGTCAAAAATTTCACACCTAAAAAAAGTATGGATCAATTATAAAAATATTCAGAATTATTTGAAGGAAGGGAAAAGTGGTTTTGATTCAAATTTGAATCACTGCATATATAGTTTGAGATATAAGTTGGTTCCAAAAGCCCAACTGGAGTAAATTCTTTAGTATTCCTAATTTCCGTGAATGGTTTTCGGTTAGCCAACTATGCGATCAGAAATCTACTGTTCTTTTATGATTAGTTGTCAAATTAAATCAACTAGAAAAATCAATGATGAAAACAACACGTTGAAACAATCAGTAATAATATTAATGTTATACAGTTAACACACCGTTCTGCCTTGGTTTCGGTTCATTCCTATTCATTCCAAAGTTAAAAATATGCTTTACAGGTATTTGATAATCCATTGTCTACTCCTAACTTTAAAAACATGGATCTTCCATTTTCACTTTCTTGTATACGAATTATACAAAGAGAAAGTATTGTAATTATCACAATATTCGATCTCCAGATTTTGATGAATGTTGCAGTTCTCACAGAGTCCGAAAAACACATTTTTGAAATTTTGTCTATATGTCTATGAACACGATAACTTAAAAAATGTAACGAGCTGCCGGTAGAAAATTTGGTATGTGGCATTTTAACCAAATTTCTAGATATCTATGAAATTGTGGACGAAAACCGTCTATGGAATGTTCGTTTGTTCGTCTATCTATGTTCTCGAGAACATGATAACTCAAAAACTCAGATATCTAGATGGACGAAATTAAGTATATACATTTATCATTAGAATCTTATATCTGTGTCAGATTTTGGGCCATCTGTCGGTCTGTGTATTTACGAGTATGTAAACTCTATAACTCGTCTGAACAATGCCTGTTATGAATGAAATTTGGTATATGTATGGCGATTATCAGTACTTAGCCGACTGTGTTATCAAGCTGTACGAGCCTGCCGGTTTCTGTCCCGGTTAAGCAGTGCTATAACTGATTTGTAAATACTGCAACTTCTTCTTCTAGAGTTTTTCTAAAGATGTTGTTATTTGCAATTGTTGTTATTCATTACTGTTAAGTTTTTAGTTAGTAAATAATCTTTTTTATAAAATGGCTTTAGTGACTTAACACATTACAACACGGCTACGTACGATTTTGTCACCAACATTGTAAATCTGTGTGATATCTTAGACCCAATCGGTGGAAATGAAGACACCCAAAATTCAGAATCAGTTTTCTTCCCTGTACTATGAAGCACAAATCGCACCATAAGTCTTAATATACTAGAAAGTGGTTAAGATAAAATGAAAATGCTTGTATTCTTTTTCCCGTACAATGGTGCTTGCCAAAGAGCAGGTTGTCATATGTTATACTAAGTGAAAACTATCGAAAGAATTTGAGAGCAAGCACTACTTTTGATGATGATTTGAATATCTATGTGAGTTTACTGTGACTCATTAACATTGATTGAAAGTCACATATATTGCATTCAGTACATCTATATGTTACCTAATTTCTAATGCCATGTAATTTACATAGATGAGTATTATGTATATGTTTTGGGAACTGTCCACAGTGTTTATTTCAAAAATTGTGCAGCAGTTAAGCACTTGAACGGAATGTAATTCCAATTCATATACCAAGGGTGAGGGATCTGTGAGCTTAAGGCCGCATACGGCCTTCTTGAGTTTCTTATACGGCCTTACCAATTATTTAGAATTGTATATATGTACATGTTTCATAAATAAAAAGATTGTTAACAATTACCTGCTATTTTTATTTGCTAATGTATAGTTTAAATACTTATACTTTTATGTACCTCCACACTACAATAAGTCTATTTAAAAATATAATAATAATAATTACAGAACAATAGCCCTTAAGATTTTGCTCATGCTGCCTTTTGCCCAACTGCCGAAATTCAATGAAGCCTTTCAGTACAAAAAGTTTCCCCACCCCTGTCCATACGAGATACGCATAAAAACTCTCGAAGTGACAAATATACTTCTTTCATTTAATTTAATTGATATTATTGAACATCTTTCATACGATCCATACGTGTTACTTTTATTTGCATTCATCTATAATGGTGAGCTTCACAAAACAGGTTGTGCCTTAACTTTTGCAGGCAAGTTAATTACATATTGACAGAGCACAATTGTATTAATTGGGGATATTTTGCCTGACGAAGATGAAAGTAATAAAGAAATCATTCCACCATCTCTTTAAAAGTGAATTAAAAACCATCGAAAAATGGAAGAATTTCTTCATACGTTGGCATGAAAGCAGAGGAAAAAACTTTAAGGATATAAGTTAAATTCATTATGATTGACTTTGTATCTAAAATTTTTACCGTTTGAAACGTCGACAAAATTTTTTCAAACTTTCTCTCAGATGTTAACATTATTTTTCAGATTTTATTATGGAAATGAGAACATAAAATAGTTACGAGAGATGATTGAGAAGAGGAAAGACATTTATTTTTAGGGTATTTTTTTTAAAAAAACCATTCAATGCTTGCAATCATTCAATTTACTGATTCTTATCATTTAAAATAGTAGAAATCATTAATAAAATTAAGAAAAACAATTTTTAAAAGCACTCTTTTATTAGTGTAATAAAAACTAGATTTTTTTTCTTATTTTGATTACTATCTGTATTTTAGTTTTTTATTTTATGGAATCTTACATTTTAATATAATTAATCGAGGGACTGATGATTATGTGCTGAAAATATCACAATAGTGCAGCTGTTCCCAACCTTTTTGGTTGTGCGGACCACCTGTTGTGTAAAATATATTTTCAGGCCCACTAACTAAATATACAAATAAAAAAATTCAAACACATATCATACAATTATATATATAAATTATATACACTTATATGTCAATAATTAGTAATGCTTAATGTAAAAGTATTTTAAAAAATGTTGTTTATAAAGCAAAAAACAAGTGACGACTCTTGAAGCTCCCCTGACTTCGACTTTTCACTAGCATCCCGCGGCCCACTAATACGCTATCCACGGCCCACTTGTGGGCCCCGGCCCATAGGTTGGGAACCGCTGCAATTGTGTATTGCCAGGGAAAACACACAAGTGTACAAAATTACAAAACTGTCGCGCATCAGGAAGTGATAGTAAAAAGACTGCAAGATTCCATCTTTACAAACATGAAACAAGTCAAGTTAATAAAAGGGTATAAAAATAGGTTTGGATGGACGAACTCTAAAGTAGAACATACGTTGACTCTAGTCATTAGTTTATTTCATATCAGGAGTAATGGATTCACCAAATTCATTTTTTAACAAACTGAGTCAAAAAATGAATTCAAAACACTTCAATTTATGAATTATAATTATTTTATACAGAGCTCGACTTAGGTAGATTTAAGTCTGCTTTTAAAACAAAACGAAAGGCACTTGATGACTGAGCTCATAAATTTGAACCTAAGTCAGATTTGTATGACGGCTCATAATCTCCACTCTCCAAACTTCCACGCCACGTCAGCATGAAGACAGTAGACTTAAGAAGATAGATTCACTTAACACCAGACTCATGCGCACGATTGATTCTGTATGACAGTGTG
This sequence comes from Araneus ventricosus, assembly GCA_013235015.1. Classification (NCBI taxonomy): domain Eukaryota; kingdom Metazoa; phylum Arthropoda; class Arachnida; order Araneae; family Araneidae; genus Araneus; species Araneus ventricosus. The sequence continues at coordinate 292,424 of BGPR01000373.1, forward strand.
ACTCGAATTTGCAATCCTTCAGTTCCGAAACTGAGACCTAGACACCATGTTCCCGTATCCCTCACTGAAGAGGTCGAAGAAAAAAGCGACAACATTTTTAATTGTTTCCTGAGTATTGAAACCAGTCGTATTTATCACTCAATATTTTTCAACCATAACTTCACATTGAATGTTTTATTACTAACTCGTGTGTAGGCATCGACGGTAATGAAACGGCAGAGCAGCTGGCCAAGGACGATAGACTGCTAAATAATGACAGCACATACCATATCTCCCTTTTTGACACAGATGCAGTGGCGAAATCTAAGTTGAGGAAGACATCCATTAAGAAGAGTTTTCAAATCTGTAAAATCAATGAAGATAGAAACATTACGAAGACAATAACAAGACTGAGAACCTCACACTTTAAAGGTATGGGGAAAGATGTGAACGGCGTAAGAACCTACGTGCAAAGTAGTCACGGTCCGGAAAATGAATTATCTCCCAAATCACATCTTTGATTGCCCTGCTATCCTGAGGGCGTGGCAGGGTGTCTGCTTCTCCCCTCCGGAAGAAATATACTCCGACAAGATCGTACAGATTGTTAAGACTTACTTTTTACTCACGGTCTTATCTGACTGACTCGGTGGACGGTGGACACGCCATCATCATCACTGCAATCGTCAAAAAATTCGGCCTCGAAATTTTCACGAATCTCCACGTTTCAGACATTTCCGAGTACAAAAAAGGCACTTTTAGAATTATGTCTGTGAACATGATAGCTCAAAAACACAAAGAGATAGTTGGATGAAATTTTGTATGTGGCTTTTCCATCAAAACTGCAGATTTCTAAGGAATTATGGATGAAATTCATGAAAAGGAAGTCTTTCTTTCCATCCGTGTATGCCCGTGTGAACGCGATAACTAGGCTTTCCTACGTCCCGTATATGCGATACTGTCACCGTATTTCACTTTTCAGTCCCGTATTACTATTTGTCCCGTTTTCTCCCTAAACTCTGCGTGAGACACCAGGCTGGCTGAAGTGTTTTGCAGATAAAAAGTATATTGATCAGAAGTCATGTCTAATCAAGCTAAGCGAATACGTATTTGCGATTGCAGCTCACAATGCAGATGTGGAGAGAATATTTTCCCTGATATCAACTCAATGGTCGGACGAAAGAAACAGGTTGCCAGTGGAACAAATGAAGCAATTTTGATTTTTCATTATAATTTTTAAATGACTTGCGCCAAATTTTATAATTATATGAAAAATGATATAATTAAGAAAGTAAAATCAAGTTTAAAATATAACTGGGCTAAAAAGGATTAGATTTGCATCTTTTTCAACGTCCCATATCAATGCTTGGAAATTATGGCAACCCTAGCGATAACTCAAAATCGCTAATAGCTAGATGGACGAAATTTAGCGTATGATTTCATTATCAGAATTGTGGATTTGTATCAGTTTTTGATCCACATACGTCTAGGAGCTAACTGACACTTGGTCTGTATATTTGCGTGCGTGTGAACGCGATAACTCGAAAACACAACGATTTAGACAAATGAAATGTGATATGTGGTCTTGTCAACAAAATTAAATATGTGTGTCAGATTTTGGACCCAATCGGTGGAAAGAAAGGCACCCAAAATCCAGAATCAGTTTTCTTCATTGTACCAAAATCTGTCATATTGGTGTTAGCATACGAGGAAGTCGTTGGGAGAATCAGTCTGCTGGTTTTATCAAAAATATTCAAATTGCTTATATCCACTCTACACATAATCAAATAGTTTACTATGTATCTCTCATTCTATCTCTTTTCTGAAGAAAGATACCTGAAAGATATTATCTTGAAGTGGCCATAAACTAGACATCTCAAAACGGATTCGTTTTCAACGTCAGCAGATTAATATAACTACCTGAAAATATATTCCATAGCTCGGTGCACATATTTCTATCGAAATTCTATTTGTAATCCCTAAAGTATTCAAAATACCAAATGCCAAAGAGGCCGAAAAAAACTATAACCCAAACTTCTATAACCCAAAAATTACTGTTTAAATACAATAGAATAAGTTAAGCAAAAACATTTATCTTACTTTAAGAATGATTTCGCATATTTCTTTCAAACCTAATCTACTGTGGTAATATCGCTTGCACAGTTTCATTTATTTGGTTTATATTAGAATTATCATCGCAACATCATTTGAAGGCAGTTGTTACCAGCTCATGATTTAAATACTCATCAACATGGTATGCGACTAGCTGTCTTAGCTCTTTAAAATATTAAGGAACCATGTGTGATATAAGCAAATCAATGAGCAGTGATCAATCGAGAACACTTAACCGAAAGGGTATCCCTTAAAGGCCGTGACATTTAGTCAACTTCTAAAATTTCGTGACTTTTACTCACTTTTATTTAACTTGATTTGTTTCATGTTTGTAAAGATGGAATATTGTAACCGATTTTTCACTCGATTCCTTATGGAGTAGAGTTTTTAAAATTTCTACACTTATTCCCGATGACAATACACTATTTTAATATTTTCAAAGCTCAATTATCAGTTAATCGATAACTCTAATTAAAGTTTGATTTCGTACTTAGGGCGCCACCTGGCATTGAATTTGAGAATAGTAGGTACAATAATAAAAACTTTTTTTATTATAGTTAAATCTATATGGAGTAGTTTGATAATTATAATAATCTAACCAATAAAATTTAATATTAATAGTTTAATTAAAGCATAATGGTGATTCATATATATATAATTGCAATTATTTGTTCGGTATCCAGACATATGCAAATGAAGGAAATCACTGAGACTGGACTTGAAGACCAAAGTGAATTTGGGCACATGAATTTTACAAATATTTGATTGACAGATAAGGAAACATTCGAAAACTGACAATATAACAATAAAGTTAATGATTATATTTAAAAAGTTATGATTCTTAAATTAAAATAATAATCATATTAAAATTAATTACAGTTTAAACGTGGTTGGTAAATTCTATATGTCCATGCACGTGTCAACTAAAGGCCTTATTAACTGATCATTACAGATCCATCAGTTGCAATAAAAACGTTCATAAAAGCTGAATTGTAATAAAGATATGCTTAGATAATAAATACTTAAGAAATTTACTAAAGAAATATATTTTAAGGTTTAAATTCAATACAAACTACAAATAAACATTTTACCTAATTTCAAGGAATTTTCATTTACAAGCTTGCAAATTCCATTAAAATTATTCGAACGAATAAGGGAGATGTCATCTGTAATATCCATTATCTTTTACTTTGATAATCAAGCTATACATTTTCAATTAAAAACTCTAAATAAATTAGAATATATTCACTTTAATTAAAAGTGTCTCACATATATCTATTACATTTTAAATAAATAACAAAATTTTCGTCCTTTCTTAAAGCATACATACAGGAGAAACTCACTTTTTTGTTTTGTTGCCAACAAGAAACATAAAAGCTATTTTTTAAGCGGCATTTTGTCGAAACTTGAGACGGCTTAAAGGAACAAATAATTAAATGGAATTAAATAGCTGCTTTTCAGCAATTTATTTTCCTCTTCTGAAAAGAAAATAATATATTAAATTTTGATATATAAACTGAAATTCAAGTTCTTTCATTTTTGAATATATTTTATTTTTTAACTACCTTATAATATATTTCATTCTTCATTTTTTTCATTTAGTACGAGAAAATTCTATTTCCATTTCAAATAGCAGACGATAAGAATGTTTATTCTCAACTGACTATTTTTGTAAGTCATTTTATTATATAGATTATATTCTGATAAAGCATGCCGTATAAATATAAGTTTTATATTTTACCAGCACATATAACAGACATTTTTTGCGAATTAAGTATTTCAGCTATGTTGCTGAATCAAAGTTGAATAGAGACAAAAATGTTATCAAAGGATTCGTGAACAAGGTAGAAGTAGATTGGAATCCATCCAACTCTTGAAGCAAGTTTTTTTGTCTTAAAACCTGCTGCACGTCAACATGCAATAGCATAGAAAATACCGAAAAATCGCAATTATTTTGTCATTACTTCAGCTTACATGTGGAAGTGAATGATTGATAGCCGGTACTTTTATTGAAAATTTACAAGATAATCATGGGATCTAATCGTCTGGTTTCTGTATTTATCTATAGGCTTGAAAAAGTTCTTTTTTATATATAATTTAATGTCCAGTTTTAAAGTAAAATAACTGAATTAAATTCCTAGATAGATTTCATAAAGAAATGATATAAAAAGGAAAGAATTGATATAAAAGGGTTATATCAGTACGCTATTCATTATGGACGAGTTTTCTGCTTTGTGCTGGGACTACGTAATTCCGGTGTAATGCTAAGTCAATGGAATCTTCAAAACGGAAGTCCAACATCCCAACAGATAAACTCAAGATTTTTAATGTAAGTAAACAAACCAGAAAACTCGTCCATACAGTAGACAGTAGAACTTGCATAATTCGAAGCTGACGGCACTATAATGAAAATTCGATTTATTCAAAAATTCGAACTAAGAGAAACTAGTCGCGTTAAATGAATACAGCACGGAAAGGACAATTTTAACCTAAAAATCGGCAATGAAGATTTTTTAAATAAAACCCCACATTTTTATTAAATAATGCATAATAAATAAATAAATAAGAAAATTCACAAAGTGATTATAATTTTAAGAATATATAGTGATTTTAATGAGTAAGCAATTCTAGTAAATGGAAAGTATATAGCGCTCTGAATATAACATTTGTACAATAAAGCTTCAAAATAAACAATACAATTCAGATCTAATGAGTTCAGATCTTTCTTTTTTTTTAAGTGAGAAATTTTCTGTTGCTTTTAAAAAAATTTTATTGAATACATTACCACGTAAAATAAAGCAGACACAAAATACAGCGTATTTCACCAACAAAAAAAATTCCGAAAGGAAAACAATTTTTTTTTTCGCTTTGACTTCTAATTAACCAAAATAAATTCGAGTCATAGACGATATTTCAACATTATGTTCGTAGGAAATACAAGGAACTAGAGAAAAATTTTAACTATGGATGAATTCGAATTAAATATGTTCGAATTTATCAAGTTCAATGTAGTAATCAAAAGTATACATTATTAGTGTTTTATGCAGAAATTGCTTATATTGCTCTCTTGCACGAAGCATTTTATCAAAAGCATCGTTACAATAATTTCAGTTTTTAACTATAATAATCCTACATATGCCTTATAAATATAGTTTCTTTTTTATGTAAAGATAGTCAAAATTCGAAGAAACAATATAAGCTTTCTTTAATATATATTTTAATAAAACACTTCAATAGTGAAAAAGGAATAAATAGTATCACTGAAAATAAAACATTTATCTCAACTAAACGTTTAGTCATACTTTAAATATTTGATCTTTTAATTCTCTGATGGCATTTTTTAAATTCAGGATAGTATTATGCTTCAAGACCACACGTTTCAGAAAGGAGAATTGCAGCAAAAAAATTAAAGTACAAATATTGAGATAATTTATTTTTATTAGAATTATAACGTCGATGAGAAAATTATCTTCTGTTTGTCGAAATTGAAGCTCTTTATTTTCCTTTAGAGTTGATTCGGTTTTAATTAAATATAGCATGGGAAAAACCTAATAAAAATTATCGTAAATCTAGAGATAAATATAGATTCGTTCATCTTATAAAGTAAAAGTGCTTTGGCAACTATGTAATTTAAGTAACGTAATATTTTAGTAAAACATAATTTATTTTTATTTAATAGAGTTCATCATGATTAACTTTATGATACTTCTGAATTAGAAAGAAAAATTTATTGCATTAAAATCCACTTAAAGTTTTCGAAAATTCCTTTTTCACTGAAGGTATGTGTCACCGTTGATATCTTTTTTATAATTTTGATGATTAACGCTAAAATTTCTGAAAGAATTATTAGAATAAACAATTTTGACGCCATTTAGAAATGCAGGAAAATATCTACTCAATGATGCCTATTTGATTGCCATGTTAATTTTTTATTTGGCTTTCACATTCTTTTTTAATTATACTTTCAGACACAATATCTTACTTTCAAATAAATTTATAAATTAATTTCATAGTACAGAATGCCAAAGCGCATGAAAATAAATGCAATAATTAGAGATTATATATTTTCCTTGGTTGCGCAAGTGGCAATGCTCTGGTAGATAAATCAAAATGTACGCAAGATTTTACTTTAAAGTGAATGGAAACACAAGTGTTAAGAAATCTTTGTTGATGTGATATTCGTAACGAATAAAAATATATATTTGTAGAATTATTAAAATATTTAAAGAAAGAAATTAATTAGATAAAAAATCGTTTGGTCATAAAAGAAATTAATTAAAAAATATAGTTTGGTTGAAAAAGAAATTAATTAAAAATATCGCTTGGCGTAATTTTTCTAAAGATTTTAAAAATAGTATGGCAACGATATATTTAGCATGAATATTATTGTCTTTTATGATATATTTGTCTTTTGCTAACGTTGCCTAGCAACGCAAAAGAATAATGATTTGAAGATGGAATTCGATGTAAGAGTGGTGTAACGTTTGTGATGTAAGTGTATGTGTTTGTTTTACATATTTGCGCTGTGGTAGACGTCCAATAAATATATTATTTTTGATAAAGAAGGCTCTACAGTTCTTCATATTATGCTGAAATACATAACATTTATCTGACCCTCTTCTGTGTTGTTTCATAGACAAGTAAAGAAGATAGAATATGTATTTAAGATAAGTACCAATTCTCATCCTAAACGATAGAAGACTTCATCTAGAAGATATAAAAGAAATATCAGGATTACATAACAACACCAAACAACTGAAGAGACCATTAAAATGATTTCCCATCATTCAATTATCCAGCTGATGAAATCTTAAAAGTCCATTTTGAGCCAAATTTAAATATTTAGATTGCCATCCCTGATTGGAGGGAAGATTACTAAGAAATGCATGATTATTATCTAAAGCAAGTATTCGAAATATGATTGGTTACCGATAAGCGCTATTGAGCACAAACGACATTTGCGGACAAGATTAAATTTTCAAATTGTCTACCATAATCAATGAACTGTGACGTCAGAAAGCATGCCTGTAATCGAAATCAAGAACTTAAATTGCACTTCGTTCAGTTTAGGTATTGTTGAACACGGGTGGTATTTGAAAACTAAATTAAATTTTCAAACTGGCATCGATTATTGGTTCATAATAACTCAAGCAAAATATTTCGGTATCCAAATTCAATACTTGTTCTGCGAGTAGTTACAATGAGTTTTATTGGTTATCATCGCTTAAAGAATTTAATACAGGGATAGAGACTGCTGTGTTGAAACTATTATGTTCTCGCTTTGTCTCTTTTCAAACAAAATTTATCAATCTAGTTTGGATAAATATTTTGTTTATTCTTTATTTTCTTATTATCGAAAGATTTTGAATATAAATACTCCGATTATATAACTTATTGCATTTATTCTGCAGCAAATAAACTCACATTATGTATTTGTTAGAATGAATACATGAGTTAAAAATAGCTTATTTTAAACAAGACCAACGGCAAGACGGGTAATACAGCTCATTTTATAACATCCAGGAAATATAATTGTACTGGATGTTAACTCTAAGCTTGGCCCAATACCTAATTTTTAAATCGTTAAAGATAGCATATAATTCCAATAGTAAAAATGTTTCAAATGACGAAAGAATTATATTTCGTCGCTTAATACACAACACCACCTATCTCAATTATTTTTTTAAATTTCAAAGAAGAAGAAAAAAAAACTGAATTTTTCGCAACTAAAAACAAATATTTCATTTTTTTCCACATCTGATAGGACCATATGGCCTCAAGTTCATATCAGATGTTAAAAAAATTCGGAAATATTCATTATTGGTCGCGAAAAATTGAGTATTCTCTTCCTCTTTGAAATTTCAAAAAATTGAGATAGGTTGCGTTCTTATTAAGCGGCGACTTCATTTTTTTGAGTACATGAATGTATTGCTCAGAAAATTATGAAATCTAACTTTTTATACAGTTGCCCGGTCCTATTAGTCATATCTAGTAAAATAATCTTGACCCACTAACATTTTAAAAAAAAAAGTTCCACTCATCTGCGACTGAATCTGCCCGAGTTATGAGTTCCTCGAAGCTTTCAGGCTACATGCTAAAGAAGGCCCTGCGCCTTTTTAATAAAGCTTCTTCTATTCGTTCACTGTGTTTCAATTTTTTTTGTCAGATACCTATTAGCATGCGGTGTCATTGCGATGTGGTGCATTAATTCTCGCGATTATACATATCGAAATCACCTCGGTCTGGAACATTCTCCGTCCGATGTATCTGAGTGACGGTCACTTAGAGTCCTAGTGGCCATCATCGGCCACGGTCCGACCCCTTCTGTAGGAGGCACTATCTATCACCGGCAGAAGGCAAACCCAAGCCATTATTTTATCCACCAGGGAAGCGAGGCGACTTCTGATCCGCGAACTCGCGGGGCCCCCCTAGTGGGACAGTTGTCGTGATTATGCCCAAATTCACTCTATCTATGATTCCTTACTTTAACATTCATTTTTTTAGCTCCACAACATATCGTTTAGGAATACCATGATAATGCCTTTCTTCCGAAAGAAAGAAGAAATTCTTTAGCTCGAAAAAAGAAAATTTTGAGAAAGGTAGAAGAAATTCTTTAAAAAGAAACAAGTCACTAAAAACTACAAAAAACTAGCTTTTTTTTTATCAAAGAACACAACTAATTTCGTGATAAAATCCATTTAAAATGGTGGATGCTCAGCATTAAAATTATTACTTGTAATGTGCTTTACATGGCTTCATATTTCTAGTTAAGGAAATACGTGACATATCAGTAAAATTTGAATTTGCGTCATAAATCATGTATATTATTCTTAAGTCACGATTATAATACGATCTTTAATATGATTAAACGTTTTACTTTATTAATTTCCGTGGTTAAACAAATTGTTCCTGTACGTGACAGATAAGCACTTTTCATTGTGCTATTACAAATAAAAGGCACCAAGAACAACGAAGTTCTAATTTTTATGATTTACCACATCATTAATGAATTTTTGTATAATTAATAATGCCTAGTCAATTCATCAAAAGTAAGTAATGTGAATAAACTAATGAGATAAATTACTTTAATCTTCGTAATTTTCATTTTTTTTTCTGATAATGTTTCCTCAAACTAAATAGTTGATTTTTGTCTCGCCAACTTCTCGTAGTATTTCTGAGTGATTAACGAGAAGTTCGGAATATTAAACTTTAATTCGAATGATACTCTAAAGTAATGTCTTTAATTTTATATACCACATCATGTTTAATGGAATGAAATTACTTAATAGTCATATGACAAATGCAATTGAGCACATCTTACTTCTAACAGGCCGCGGTGGTCTAGTGACAAGGTGATGGAGGGTTTCCAGGTTCGAAACCCGATTCCACTGAAGATCCATCGTGTTTTGGGCCTATTGTACGTTAAATCATACGTAGGGGGTCAAACGTCCTCCCGCTGGTGTGTTGCAGAAGTTTTGAGTGGAGGTGCCAGGTCAGGTGTCGTCTTCGTCATCTGACTGCGGTTCAAAATGACGAGGTTCCTCCCAAAATAGCCCAATGCTTCAAAACGGGACGTTAATATAACTAAACTAAACTTACTTCTAACAGCACTCTGTCTTACAATGTGCTGTGACTTCAAATCGTTTTCCACCTTACAAGATGCAAGAAAATGGATTCCAGAACTGAAATGCGGCGGTATATTAGACGTGGACGACATGAACATGAATCGATTCCATGGATTGTAGTAATTTCTGTTAGTTGAAACTTATCGCTACATGAGTTTCTTATATGCTTCAGAACGTACAGGCTCTGAAGATCTTTCAGAGCTTTCAACTTTTTCGAATAATGGTTTTGATGGCTTTCGTTTAGTGGTTTTTGATGTTTAACATCACTATCGTCTGTGCCAGTTCATTGGAAAATGGTGTGAAGTTCATAATGTACTTTGGAAAAGTGACAACTTTCAGTTTCCCAAGAGAAAAAAAAATTACATTCGTACAAAATGAGTATTTACACTATGCTTAGAAACAAAGCACATACACTGCAACTACAATATCATATTGTCCAATTCTTACTACATACAAAAATTGTTCACTTGGAATGGCACTTCCAAGATACAAAAGACATTTCCGCTTAGGCTAATTCCAAGATGAATTCTTATACTTTAGGTTACTTTGCCTTAGAACTCAACTTAAAATTTGAAATTTGAGAAAAATAGCAATCTTTTAGATTATAAATAAAAAATAATAATAAGTAAATATATATATATATAAATTTCTAAGTGGATATCTCGTTATTCAGGATTATGAAACCGTACCATTTCAAGAATCCTTGTGAAAACCAAATTATGAGACGAATAGTTTTCGTATGGAATACTTTATTAACAAAATACAGATATCGTAATAATAACTTTCAACTCAGAAAGAAACTAAATGTTTCTCAGCGTTTTCATAGAGAAAACATTTCCTTCATCAAACTGAAAATCGTATATCCAAACATTTTATCTTTAAATAACTAGTTGAATGATTTCCAAAGAAATTCTTTACCGACCAAGCTAGATTTACCATACGAAGAAGTAACACATTTGTACGTTTAAAAGAAATAGGTGAAATTGTACGATTTCGGTTTCACGGTTACACAACCGAGCATCACATATTCTACACCTTTGAATAGTTTTTTAGAAGTGGAATTAAGATTTTTGAAGTTTGCATTTTTGTGTATTTCGTTTGAATCATATAAACAATTCAGGAAATTTTAAATTGAATTCTCTTTATATAGATTTTTTAAATCTTGCCTCGAATGGAATCACTGGGATTTTCATGTGGGAAAATTGAATGAAACATTTCAGCATGCCTTGGACTTTTAGTGACAAGCAAAATTTCTGTTACTGATTATTTACAAGAGTGTTCACTCATATTGTGGATTTGACAGTCGAATTTTGCTTAACAGGGAAATAATTAATATAGTCTGCAGCATGCCATTCGTATACTTTAGTTGTACAATTTTTTTACTTATGGCTTCTGTTTTTAAAATTTCAGATTACTCCTTTTTGCTTCTTTCCCTTATTACTAAAGACAAGTAAGTTCTTTGAATTTTTACCAATATTTATTAATTCTTGCTTTGCAAAATATTTCATGGGCCATAATCGAGATTTATAAAATTCTTCTTTCAGAGTAGGTTTAATTTTCTGCTTAACAGAAGGTAAAATGAAGAAGAAAAGTATGAAAAGGAAACCTAAACACAAAGAGTTTTAATCGAAGAATGGCAATTCTGCAACATTGAGTTTTAAAATGCAGGCAGTGATTCTGATTGGTAAATGAATCCGCTTGTCAGATTCATGATATCGAATATCTTGCCTATTTTTTTGAGAGGAGATTATCTTTTGTTCTGTTATTTTTGGAACAGGTTTCATTTTCTGATAAACAGAAATAGAACTGAGGAAATCGAAAGGATTGTATGGAAAGAATAACAATTATACACCACTGAACTTCAAAATTTAGGCTTCGATTCTAAGTGGTTGAGAGATGATTCATGACCACGAAAATCTTGTTTCTCCTTTGCTTATTCTTTTGCTTTGAATTTTCCTAGAACATGTTTAATTTTCTCATAACAAACAAACAAAAAAAAACGCTGAGGAAACCGAAAGAATTGCTTGCAAAAAATGGCGATATACACCATGAAGTTTCAAAATGTAGGCATTCATTTTAATTGACTAAGAGCGGATTCGTAATGTCAAATAATTCTATTCTTTGGATATTCTTTTGGTTTAATTATTCTTAGAACTGGTTTAATTTTCTGACAAACAGAAAAAATCAGAGGAAACTGAAAGCAGTGCGGCAAAAAGGGACAATTTTGCACCATAGAGCTTCAAAATCCAGGCATTGATTCTAATTGGTTAAGAGATGCCTTCAATTTCCTGACTGTTCTTCGGTTATTCTTTAGGTTTCTTTATTATTGGAACAGATTTCATTTTCTGATAAACAGAAAAGAAGGAAATCGAAAGAAGCGCATGCAAAGAGACAGTTATGCACTACAGCTTCATAATGCAGGCATCGATTATATTTGGTTAAGAGATTATTCATAACCTCGAATATCTTAGTGATTATTTCGTTATTCTTAAAATAGGGTTAATTTATGGCAAACAGGAAAAATGAGGAAACAGAAATAATTGAATGCAAAGAGACATTTGTGCTTCGTTTATTGCATATTTGCTGCATTTTGATTGTGCAATACAAAATGTCGGCGACGTTTCTAATTGGATAAAAGCGAGTCCATAACCTCGGATTTCATGATGGTTCTTTAAAGTCTTTTCTTTCGGTGTTTATGGACATTTTAACTGGTAACTAACTGAGTGTGCATAATTAAATTTTGTATATGTTAGTAACCATCAGAAACATCTGCGTAACCCCGAAAGCTTTCAGCTATTTTTTTATTGCTTCACGAATTTCACAGAATGCTCATGTTGTGGAATTGAGAAGATCTCAACGACATTTCTGCTTCAGTGCTTTCCACGGGTTTCCTTCTCAAAATCTCCTACTTTGGACAGTTCATTCTTCAAGCACAAAAGTGCATGCCACTTGAAATACTGCGAAAAAGTAACACGGGTATGTTATCAACGAAATAAACAAACAAAAAAGGAAGAATTCTTCCTCTCCGATGATTCTTCAACCTCCACCCTTCACCCCTGGTCTTCCTCCCCGAGAAAGAATCGCAGGACTGTAAGAAAGGATCAGCAATTGTATTCGATCCAATCGTTGATACAAGGCAAACAAACAGACGAAAAATAAAAAAAGAATAAACTGTACGTTGAAATATCTACCGAACGTAAGAAAGAAAAATTGAGATTCTCGGGCAAGGTGGAATTGCACAGAGAGATTGAAGAAGACTTAAAGATGGAATAAAAAAATAAAAGAAGGGGTGGATGGTGGATGGAATACATCGTATTTTCGTCTGAGGTTGTGCTCACGGAAAATGAAAAAAGGAAAAGCAAACTCACGTAAATCTACTGAAGGGAAAAAAGGAAAAATGGCAGAGATTCTTAGAGAGATGTGTATATATTCCATCGATTCTTGTATGTGCATTTTCGGGCCATGGTGCTGCCGTGAGTCCTCCGCGCATATATATATGCATGGCGAAAACAAAACTTTTATATGTTGTGTCTCGCCCATTCTTTCGTATATTGGAAAAGGAAAAAAAGTTTTTCTGCTTGATTCTGTAGCTGAGAAAATAAGAAAGTTTGCATATTACGTATCTCGGAAACAGGAAAGAGACATTTTCGAGGATTATGTTATGCTACTTCCTCTTTTTTTTCGTTTTTTTTTTCTTTGTCTCTTCTGTACTTTGTTTAGTCCAAAGAAAGTGAATGAAATTTTTAAGAGAATCCAATCGAAACTTGTGACTTGTTTTAAACAATGTTATAGGCGCTTTAATCGACGCTGAAATTGTAGATGATTGTGGCATATTTGTTTAAATTGCTGATGATTTTGGCATATTTGTTTGAATTGTAGATGATGGGGGCATATTTATGCATAATAATCGTGTTACTACCAAGTTATATCATTTAACCCTTCATTTGTCGCGATATCTAATAGATATGCATACGATCTGCATCTATTAGCTGTTTTTGCGCATTATAATTTGCATTTTTCTTACAGAATGCTCATTTACTTTCTCATTAGCATTGGTTTTTATAGTTAAAATCAAAAATTATCAACACCGGATGAACACATCATAGAAGACATTAACCCTCTCAGAGTTCAGCTATTTTAATCAAATAGCTTTCATATCTAAAAAAAATTAGCTTTTAAAGTGAATGATTAGATCTTTATTGCATTTAATCACGTCTCTGAAATCTTAATAATATTTTAGTGTTAGTTTAAAAATTATACACATAAGCATGAGATACCTGCTTTTGAACTGAACATGAAAAATGGAAAAGTATGGCTCAAACGCTAAGAAGGTTAAATAAACGAGGTGCATTGCAACCATTTAAGTATGAAAATGATTGCCAATCATGGAGGGTTAAACATTTGACCACCGGAATTATTTAATCTCCTGAATTGGTGACATTTCGTTTCCGGGGCAATTCAGATAAGAACGTGAAGGACACCTGCGATATTAAATGAATTGCTACTTTGACTTAATTGCAAATTTAAATATAAAAAATTCTGTAATTTTCAATGCACGAGTCAGACGCGTGATTGTAAGCAAAGGGGTTAAACGGTGTTAATTTTAATCAGTTTTTTTAATTATAGAAGATAATGTTATACAGTAGAACCCCGATATTCTTAACTAATTGGGGCTGACCTTTGTTCGGATACCTTAACACCACAGCATATCCCCGAACTTGGAGCCAGGGTGGCTCCCTGTCGGTTGATTGGGTATGAGTTAAACTTTATTGAAAAAGCCAGAGCAAAACAAAAATTACTTTTTATATATAAGGATACAAAAAAAGAGGACATTTAGAACAAAAAAATATAATATTTAGTAATTTAACTGTTTGTCCGTTCAAGTCTTTGTGTTGTTTTGAGAGGGTACCTTATGTATGGGAGAAGAGAGAAGATGAGTACCTAGGGTTAATTGAGTCTGTGGCTAGTTGTTGTCACCATCTTTTGGAAAAAGGAGTGTTTCGTTTTCCGTGATGAATTGGATGAGTTTTCTGATTTTCACCCAAAAATTGTTGTTGTTCATAACTCTTTTCACCAAAGTGGTTCTAAGTCAGCTGACGGTTTTGTTAGGTGGTATGAGGTTGTAAACAGGCAGCTTGTAGCATAGTGTAAGGTGTTTCCCAGGTTTCAGCAGCCACAGGAATCTCTGTTTCTGATGTTGAATCGTTTAAGATATGTCGGAAATGGACTGTGGCCCGTGGCGAACATTACCGGGGAATTAGGATTATCCAGGAAATTCAGTAAAATACTCTTGATATACTAAATACTGTTGAGTATTGACTCTTGTTGCTCTGTGAAGGCGTACGGAAAGAGCACGCGACGATTAGCACGGTACAGTGGTAAACAAGTTGAGGGTAAAAAGAAGATATCTGAGTTTTTTTCTACTAATTAAGGTGCTGTATTCATTCTTAAAGACCAATTCGAACACTTCTTTTAAGTTAGGAATAAACATTAGTTTTATTTCTGATTCGTAACTATTAATTGTCCCTCATTTTTCAGAAAATTTAAAAGAGGATGTCTGGAT
The DNA here is from genome assembly GCA_013235015.1 of Araneus ventricosus. NCBI lineage: Eukaryota > Metazoa > Arthropoda > Arachnida > Araneae > Araneidae > Araneus > Araneus ventricosus. The sequence goes on from BGPR01000373.1 coordinate 307,700, forward strand.
TATCCGAAATTTTGGACTCCTGGGGCTCTGATTACCGGGATTCTACTCTACTTATACAGTCTATATCAAGCTTCTACCAAATTACTTTAAAAATATGCTAGATTTGTGATTTTAATTTTATTGCTTGGGAAATTTTTTTAAAGAATGCAATTAAAGTTAATACGAAGTGTTTGAGACCGATTTATTTTTACAAAATTTTCTCAAATTTTGAAATAATTCGTTTGTATTTTATTTATACAACATTTCTTATGAGGGTTTTTGTAAGTACCAATGGAACAACTTAAAACTATTAAAAATTTAATTAAAAATGAACAGTTTGATTTAAAAAGAGGACTTCTGCAGTCTCGGCCGAAATTACTTTTTTATGCGTTTTCAATTTGATGACGATAGTTGCACCGTTTGGTGTAAAATCTGAAACTCTGCCATTTACAGTTATATTGTAGTAAAGAATAAAAGTTTCCGTATGATGTTAGAAGGGGACTTCTGCGCAGAAGAGGATCTTCAATTGACCCTCAAGAGGACTAAAATTCATGCAAATCACTACTTTCACTATTAATTTTTGTTTTGAAATCTGAATTTTACTTTAAGAAATAAAGTTTGCTTTTTATTTTGTTTTATTTGAGTTGAAATTTATTTGCCAATAAACAAATTTTGAATTTTATCTGAGTTGAATTGATTTTTCTTGTCTTGTTTTATAATTGTTTTTTCCAGAATTGTTTTTTAAATCTGAATTTTACTTAAAAACCAGTAGCTTTATAAATTTAAATTTCTTTGCAAA